>JAXIVJ010005679.1:0-67500 GCA_036785665.1 Chirona hameri
GTCTCCAATGTAAAACATGACCTAATTGGGTCACCACTGGGTAATTGGGCTGTTGGCGGGGCCGGCGTTACCTGTTTCTTGGTTTCGTTTTGTTTTGTTCCATTTAATTATGTTGGGGAGGCGCTTTAACTTAAGCTTGTGCTTTTGCACCGATCCGCAATTGTCTGTTAATTTATATATCTTTTTGTTAAACAAAATAAACTGAAACTGAAACTGAAACCTTGACCCGAGGTAATTTTTTTATTTCAAGTTGACCTAACCTAGTCATCAGACATACGATACGAAGCACCTTGACGAGATAAACACGATGGCGTCAAAATTATGTCCCTTTTTTGTAAGGTAAAAAGATATTTGTGAAAACTGTTTTGCTAAAAAATAGCCTTTTTGACATTTGATGAGCTCTGGAGCCTAAACTTTTCACCTGAGCTCAAATCTGAGGTCCCCATGTCGATTGTATTTTTCAAGAGCTTTCCATTGTTTTTCTCGTTTGTTCTTAGCTATCATAGTTCCTGTGCTATCTGGGAATTTCTGAAGCCAAGTCCTAAAACTTGCAAATCTGACCCTTGATGACCTCTGGTGACCTCAATATTGACCTGAGAAAAAATTGGTTGAAATAGTTTCAGAATGGATTTGGACGAGCTTTCGAACTGTGTTTTTGGTTTTTTGTCTACATGTCATAGGAGCCGAGTTAGAGGGGGGGGGGCATATAAACGCCCTCCCCCGGCACGGCGAAGGTGGCGCCGAGCACCGGCACGGCGCGGGTTAATACAGTATGTTTGTTCGTGTGTGTATGTCTGCGTGTATGTAAAATATGATCTGTATCCATTAAAAAATGCGTCGCATGACAAAAAAGTAATATAGGCACTATTCTTAAATAAACAGCATACTTAACGCACGGAAATTAAAACACGTGAATCGGGAAATTTAATCAGATTTAATTTGTTATCACGCGGCTTTACAGAAACAAACCAAAACTAAAGCTGTGGAATTCTACATTGCGACCAAATCAATAATCTTAACGGAAGTTCAAAAGGCATTTTAACGGATCCCTACAGTCAAACGTATCCTAGGGAGGATCTAGATATCTATCCATGCAAGCTCTGGACCAGACAGAAGCTATTTCAGAAGAACGTTGAAGGCACGGTCGCATTTTGCAAGTGGTTTCTTGGGCAGTGTTTCAGTGAGGGCAGTCTCCGGTTCTGAGCCCTTTGACTACTTCCTGTGGAGTTAACTGCAAGAGTTATAGGTGTTTAAGAAGGATCTCCAGACCAGGAAGCAACTAAAAAGAGCCATGTGAGCTGCAGTGCGGGCCATCCCCGCCGACATGTGCCCGCAAGCAGTGGTGAGTCTGAGGCGGAGAGCAGAGCTGTGCCTCAGCCGAAACGGAGCCTATTTCGAACATGTGCTGTAGAGGATTTTTAAGATGACGGCTTGTGTTTTGAATATGCACAGCATATTCAGCATATCCACAAAGTTCTGAGCTGTTTGGTGTGAACAGTAAACCAGAGGAAACGCTTAGCCATCTTTATTTTCCACGGGAAACGCCAGGAAACGCCCTCCTTTCTCGGTAGCCGGCGGGTCACTATTGTCATCTGACGTCACGACATCAAGTACTTGATAAATTAGCAACATTTACATGCAAATATCTCGCGGAATATTGAATTTTATGCAAATTGGTGTGTATCACGTTCATCAGCATATTATCTTATAATTTTACAAATATTCACCAAACAACCTGCAACTAGTCCATTGTCATTGTGCAGGTCGTTTATTTGATAACACATTTGTTGACAATGAAGCAATGCGGTATACTCGCACAGCGAAGTTATTAGGAGGAATTCAATTCAAAATACTTGTTTTCTGAAGATTCCTTGCTATTTTCCCAAGACGGTCGAGGTCCGGACGGTTGTTGTTACCTAAGTGATTAGTCGTGCTCTGCGACATATAACCGAATCACGTACATCACATACCTTCATTTGAATTACAACAACGATCGCTACCGTGTGACCCGCAGTAGGCACGACCTCCGTGCAGCACAGCTATTTCACAGCAGAAAACACGCATAGTTTCTGCATTCCCACAGAGAGGGAACACACGAACAAGGCAGTATATAGTTACCTGTCGAGATAAACCTCTTATAAAATTAGTCCAGGCCTTCGGACTGGTATGCCGCCCTACAAAGACGTTAATCCCTCATTTGTGCAAAGGTCACACCAGCCGGCTGTTGCATGGCCAAAAGCGGAGCGCTACAGGCGCAGGGTCATCCTCCTGCGCTGCAAACTGCTCCGGACCGCCTCGCGTCCGAGAAAAGTACGGCAGTTTTTTGAAGGTGCGGTCTTTCGCCCGGAGAAAGGATGAGCGTTGCACAAACGTCGCCGGCCTCTTGTTAACACGGCAGTGACATTCTGCCGGCGTGTCGGCCGCCGGGGATGGGTCGGCCGGCCAGTTCTGCACCGCGCACAACAGACAGCACATCCATATTGTGCAGACCGCCAGCCGGCTGCAACTCTGCACTCATCTAATTAACCGGCCGGTCCCAGTTTATGGAAAGCGGGCGCATTTTTGTGATCGTTCGGCCGGCTGGCGGAGTGAACACAAAGACACCGCCGCGGCCGCCGCGGAGCAGGAGGAGCAGCCGTCTCCGGGCAACCGGTCGGCCGGACGGCCGGCGGTCGTCTGCGGGCCGCGACCCGCGGCTGCCGGACACGTGACAGCAGATCTGAGTCACCCGCGAGGCGTATGCCACCGACCAGGATATTGAGAGCGGCGGACGGCGACCGCATCCGCCCTCCCGCGCCGCCACTGCCGCCGGTACGCCGGAACTGCAGCGCGTCTGGAATGTGCGCGCTGCGCAGAATCCGCCGCAGACCGGCGCGCGGACGTTGTCGTGGGCAGTCGAGTCCAATTAATGTCAGTTAGTTGAGATTGGCCACGGTCAGGGCAATAGCTGCGGTCGGGAAACATGTGCGCTGATCTGGGGAAGGAGTCACGCTGGCAACTGGGTCTTACGTGAACCCCAGCGTCGCAAAAAGGCGAAATACCTTTGGATATCGGCATGACTTCTAGCCGGCGTGAAAAATGGCGACAAGCATTTCCACGCGGCGCGGGGACTCTGAGTACTTCTCGACCGGAACGGGCAGCAGCTCCTCGTGCCAAACTCGTCACTGGAACCGGGTGAAAGCCGCTGTATCTAGGCTCATCCCTCGACGGCCGGTTTTGCAATAATGCAGTGCAATGCAGTTGCGAAATTGGATCGAACACCTGGGCAGATGGGCTGTCTGCCCTACAAACTGGACAACGTTCGCCGGCCGTGCGCTATGGTCTCGTAGCAGCGCGTACGCTTGTCTTGGCGTCATGTCTAGATCGCCACCCTCGCTGAAATTGGCGGCTTAACACGGAGCGCTCCGGTCAGCAATCGGCCGCTGTCGGCTCGAATGATCATTGGTCGATCATGACGGCGCTACGAACGAGCGCGGAGCTCACGAGAGGCGCCAGCTGATTGCGCCGATTGCCGTTCCCACCGCATCACGGCGCGCCGCGTTCGCCCCACTAATTAATTATCGCACTACATATGAGTGATTTATGTCATTAGATGGTGATTTGGCTCGTCTGTTTGGCGCTAACACGAGTAGAGCATGATCTCTCCTCTAGGAAGAGAGCACGCTCACTAGCATGGGTTGATCTTGCCTCTAGGAAGATGTCCGAAGAGAGTGTTTACTAACATGAGATGAGCATGCGCTTTCATTTAGGAAGGGGTCGGAAGGGAGAGGGCTAAGCCGGTCGGCTTGTCTGAGCTGTGGTCTTCTCGGGTTCCCCGACTGCGGTCGCATAAGTGGCTTGTTTCGTGGTGGTATCCGCAGTGTTACAATCTGCTGATATTTGCGATTACAACTCACGGGAGGAATAACATCTATATACCGTAGTCCGTATGTGTGGAGCACAGCTGACTCGTCGACCTTCCTAATGATGCAGTGCATTTGTTGGTTGCCTGTCCAACTGTAATATTGTGATTCATGCACGCACACAAAGAACTTCTGAAAAGCAGACGTGAAAAAAGAAAGCGCTCGATGCTTGGAGTCACTATAGATCTACGGGATCAGATAAGAACCTATGATCATTTGTCAGTATTAGAAGAATCACACCTAGCTCATGACATCATAGCTGCACGCATATTTGATTTACTATCGATTAGGGCTTAATAAGTCAATACAGGGAGGAATTTCAGATAAATCGGATGATTTCTCTTAGCATTTCCTATTCATTTCCGTCGGAAAAGTGACGTAATGTAATCAATATATCGAGACAATTCCGTTGCACCCTTTCACATACTCCTCTTGCTACTCTTATTACTGATGAAGCGATCTAATTCCCCAATCCAAGACATCGAGAACAAGGCCTCAATCACGCACCAACGACCGCATTCCGATGGTGAATCCGGCGCTAAAATCCCGATCCCATCTCTACGAATCACGTTTTATTTCGGGTCCTTAAATTGGACATTACTGCATTATGAGCGCCAATTGCGCTGGTATTTGCGTCTCTGGCGGCCTGTCGCAGCCTGTCAGACCACACATACACGACCGCATCGATCGGCGAAATCGAGCCCAGACGCAAAAACAAGTCCTTCCAGTCCAGTGGCGCTCCTGTAAAACTTAATTAGACGTCCCAGGCCGCGGCGGCTATCAGCGCCATCTATTGAGCCGCCCTGCGATGACGGGACGTCGCCCGCGGCGGTCACGTGACACGACGTGTGTCTTCTGGGCGACGGGAGTACTCGGTCACGTGACACGATATGTGTCTTCTGGGCGGCGGGAGTACTTGGTCACGTGGGACGTACGAGGACCGGACGCGTGCATAGCAGAGCTGTATCGAGTGGAGCAATGTGAGATGTGGCACGATGTTGAGACTGGATTGCGTTGATTGGCACACAGATTAAACACCTGATTGGGTCTGGTGTGTTGGTCTGTTTGAGCACCAGGAAGAGTGTGACGGAGACAACTTCTTGAATAGGTATAGGCTGTTTAGACGTTCCATTTGTTAACACAATCATTATGTTTACAGAAACAACCCCTCCATGAACGGATTATGGCCGAACTGTAAGGCACATTTAGCCACACTCATAACGAGCTCGACACCAACTCCTGCTCACATGAGACCGAACGATTGGAAACTAATTGAAATAGTTATTTTCTTCACTTCTAATGTCCGTGAGGCGTGAAGTTAGCGTGTTTCTATTATCTTACCACCCTCCATTTGTTGATACCGATTCCTGATTTTTAACTCAACTGCATTACCTACTCTTCCTTTTATTCAACTTCTTGTTGTTGTTTTTTCTTCATCTATTTTAAGTTAACCATCTTCCTTTTTAAATAAAAGGCAGTGTATTCAGTGTAAACAGTGTAAACAGTGTATTCTCAATGGAGGAATCGACCGTTTTGTAACGCGGCGCCACGCGCAAACGACGCAACCGACGGTGATGGGACCAAAAGTAACGCGGCGCCACGCGCAAACGACGCAACCGACGGTGATGGGACCAAAAGTAACGCGGCGCCACGCGCAAACGACGCAACCGACGGTGATGGGACCAAAAGTAACGCGGCGCCACGCGCAAACGACGCAACCGACGGTGATGGGACCAAAAGTAACGCGGCGCCACGCGCAAACGACGCAACCGACGGTGATGGGACCAAAAGAACGCGGCGCCACGCGCAAACGACGCAACCGACGGTGATGGGACCAAAAGTAACGCGGCGCCACGCGCAAACGACGCAACCGACGGTGATTGACGGTGATGGGACCCAAAGTTTCAGAATGCAATGCACCACAAGAGTCGATTGTTTTGTCACGACGCTCAGCGTCTTTGAGCTATTAAGCGTCGCCCAACAGACACCAAGTGAGGCTGAAGCTTTTCCATAGGCCGTAGTGTTGAAGCGCGTCGACAACTGGCCAAGCCTGAAGCCGTCGACAATAGGCCTGAAGCCGTCGACAAATATAGGGACCATCCCCACAGAAAAATAGCAGAATTCTTATTGATTAAAAAAACGCCCCAGCTAAATGCCAATTTTTCTTCCTGGCTCATCCTGTGAATTACTTGTCCGTCTTTGTGAGTGATCTCCACATATTTTAATTTCACACCATGTTTGGGTATGCTGTATGCATTTATTTTATTTATTTATTTATTGTATTTATTTAACATCATCGCCGACGGGGTGAACCATGTATGGGCGAAGTCACACAGATAAAACCACACGCATTCACATACTTAAAAGATCACATTACATCCCTCACCCATAACCATCTATACCTATAATAATACAAAAGATCACCTAGAAGATCCTCTATAATACAAAAGCGATGGTTAAAAGCTGTTAAATGACACAGATGGATTTAAAATATAAAAATAAAAATAAAATACGGAATAAGAAATATGTGATGAAATAGTGAAGATAAAATAGCAAAAATGAAGACAAAGGTAAAAATGAAAACGAATATAAAATTAATTAGAAATAAAAAGTAACAATAGTTACACACAGCAATACCTATCACATTTCGACACCGGTGACAAATAAAACGTACATAGCGCGTATAGACTACCTACTTACAATGAAGCGACATATGACCTTACTTTGCCACGAAATGATGAGAGAGTGTCTGAGAACAGGTCCACCGTGGAACATTTATCTACGAGCCTATTAGCCAGTCTAGGCAGCCTCACAAAAATGCCTTCTCTCACAGTTGACACCCTGGCATATGGAATGCTGAACAGAGTTCGAGATTGTTGTCTTGTGGCGCGGCAGGGTACATTGAGTGAGAATGACTGTAATATAAATGATGAACGGATTTTACCAGTGAAAACGTTCCGCAAAAACATGATATCGTATTGAGTTCTACGCGCAGATGCAGACACTAAGCTAAAATGTTTCAGTAAGTCACAATACACAAGCGACGACGACTGAGAGCGCACCTGAGCGTTGAGCCACATTAAAAACGTATGCTCTATCCTTTTCAATCGAATGACATGAGATGAAGCGGCGCCTCCCCAAATCACGCTACAGTACTCCAAGTTGGAGCGAACGTGTGCGCAGTACGAAGCAATGACGGATCGGTCATTGAGATATCCTCTGGGGCTGGCTTTTTGGAATGATCGAATATTGTAAGACATGTTCTGATTTTGACTGATGTGACTGCAATGGCGAGATGTGGCGTTTTATAATCGTGAACTGTGAGATGTATGTTTACGCATGCAATGGGAATGGCATGAAATGGTGCGTCATCGTTCCATTCCAAGGGTTATGTCTGCAACTCTGTCACGTGTTCTGTCAAAGTGAAAAGTAGAACGACGAGGACGAAAGCAGCTAGATTATACCCAAGTGCTGTCATATTGCTTTATCCCACGCCGATATCTCTCTTTGCCATTGAATCACGTGCTAAAGCTATTTTTTAACCGACCGTCAGTTAACTCTGAATTTAATCACCATATGGTGATTATCAATCTGATAATCCACGGCTGTGAAATCTTCGGGTGTGGCTTTAGTAAACTTTCGACCGATTCTTAGTAAATATGGGCAAATTTGTTTTAAATTACACCAATATACTACTGGTAGTAACAAAGCTGAGCTAGGAATGCGAAAATATTGCGAAAATATATCACTGCTGGTGCTGATTTTTTTTAGCGTAGCGGCGTGGGATAAAATTATTACACCACTCGCGAGTATAAATATGCGTTAATCGACTCGGCTTCGCCTCGTCGATTAACTGCATATTTATACTCGCTCGTGGTGTAATACATAATAATCGGTTTGAAAATGGCCTGTGGCCGAAAATTCACCCTAATCTAATGTAACAGTTTGCCTTGAACTTCTTATTTACGACGAGGAAATGTCATTTTCATTATTTTATACATGAATAATATATCCTCCTTTTCCCTGATTTTAATATCCCCTCTCCCTTCGTCTCTTTCCTTTCTCCTCGCCACCATCTCTCCTCTATCCCTCCTCCCCATCTCCGCTATATATCACGTGACCGCGCCGCTCGGCTCCACCCCGTCACATGACCGGTGTGCCAGACAGGTATCACTCGCCCAGTCGAGTGTCACGTGACCGCGCCGCTCGGCTCCACCCCGTCACATGACCGGTGTGCCAGACAGGTATCACTCGCCCAGTCGAGTGTCACGTGACCGCGCCGCTCGGCTCCACCCCGTCACATGACCGGTGTGCCAGACAGGTATCGCTCGCCCAGTCGAGTGTCACGTGACCTGGCGGATCTATCACTAAGCAGGACCGACATCTGACTCGGATTTGGTCCGATGACCGGAATTACGGCTCTGGATCGCACTTTCCGGAGTCCGGACCCGGAGTTGAACCATGGGAAAATATCGGGTTAGGGGAGGACGGGCCCTCTCGTGCGGCAAAGTGGACATTTAATCGTCTCCTCCCCAGTAATTAATCTCTGGGTCATGCCCGTTTGACCCCTGAAAATAGTGCATTTGAGTTGAAATGCGCGTTTTTGCATAATGATGGGTTCGCCGGCGAGGATTTCACCACAGCGCGAGCGGGCGGCGTTTCTGGCCGCCCGGGGAGGCTCACGCTATAATGCGCGTGACGAGGCGAGGCTACCCCAGGGTGCCAAGGCTAAGCGAGCGCGACTAATCGTTCAGGCCGGACACGCGTCTCGATGGCCCCAACAGCTCGTCTCGGTGGTGCGAGCGGCGCGGCGGAACTCGATGGTGACGAGAGGTGGAGGCCAGACGAGGTTTGCACTCCGCGGAACTGGCCCGGTGCAGGTCACAGCGCCCGCCCGTGCCAGGCAGGTCGCAGAGGCTAAACATGAAAAGAGTTCTCTGAAAAGAGTCCTTCTGGTCTATTCAAATGTAGCGCAGAAGGAACAGAAATGGTGGCATATAGTGACGTTTGTTAGATGTAGGAATCAGGTAGATGTTAATTAATTTTGATTTACTACGAACAATGTCCCAAACGAAGGTATATATGTCTAAAAACATTATAGGCTCATTATAGACATGTCGAAACGTTTTCCCAGTCATTCCAGAGTCCGTGCTTTAGTATTCTGGGAGTTGTCCTGTCCCCCATGCGAGACGAACGACCGATAATTTGTCTTACCGTTATTGTTTTTTTAATTAATTTAAGCATGCCTATATGGTTTAATTTTAATGTAGTCCTTTTAAAGAGTGTGTCTACTGAAATCGCTTATATGGGGGTTTGGACACTGGCTTATAGAACAGAATTTTCTGAATCGAACCATTATTTTCATTTCTCCAGATTGACACTAGTTGCTGAGATATTCCAAAGACCCCAGGAACTGGTTGGTAGCAAACAAATTATCGGGTAGACCCCAGAGGGCTTACCACTAGGTACTAGAAGCATTGATAATATCGAAATATCGATACAAGTTTGCTAGCATATCGTTAGCGCCGGACTAGCGCATTTCGACAAACCAGCTCGTGATCGCTGATAACAGCAGCCGAACAGAGCCTCGACAACCATTTTGCTTTACGACGGTTTGTTAACATTGTTCGTATCGATTGTTTATTGTCTTAGGTGCGCCGTTTTACGTACCTCTGATTACCTTCACTATAGTGGCGATCGTTTTATCGATATCGAAACAAAAAATAAGAAAGAAAAACAATATAAGTGAAAATTCAACTAAAGGGGCTCCAGATGTGATTTTGTTTCGTATCCAACAATCAAACCAATAGCTACTTACCGTAATACAAACATGTTTGACATTCCAAAACAGCAGACGCACTCCCTTTAATCACAACCTACACAAAAATAGTATAACTGAGGGACATGTATGGATAAAGAACTCTCATAGTATCAGCCAGTATTCGAATCATTTCATAATTTAATAAATATATATATTCGTGACAAGCATCCAAGACGCGTATTAAAGTATCGACTAAGGCATTTATTAATTTATTAACCAACTAAGCCTACTTAATGCGTTTGCGTGGTTTAGCAATTCATCGACATTCTCGTGAAAATGGTGTAACTTATCACTTTTGTGTTGTGTCATTTATGTGCAACATTTCTTGTTTGTAGCATTGGTAACCGAACTCAACCTTTAACAATGGCCCCTATTTTAACATTTTTGCAATCCTATTCCCCCCCCCCCCCCAAGTTTTTAAATGGCTTATTCTGAATAAGCCATTTCAAACTTTTTGTTTGTTGAATTTGGCCGACATGAATAATTCATGCCGGCCAAAATGGCTAAACAAGAACTACCGTTTTGATAGGTATGGCAATCAATTTCGTGTTTCTATCTCAAATATCGTGCGTGATTGGCCACAGAGCTCATCTATATCCCCGCAAAGCGCTGACACGCATATCTGCATTATAACATCAATATAAACTATATCTAAGTATATAGTGGGTCTACCATCAGTACTGCCCTGTAGTCAGTCCTGATTCACTTCCAAGTGACTCCTGTGCAACGATCTGATACGAATTCAGATCCGTCTATGCGGTGTAGACATTCCAGATCTTGTTATCAAGCACAGTGTCTTTATATGGATATTCCACTAGGGAATTTTGAGACAGAAATCCGTGGTGCCGGTGGCGCGGGACACGATTAGGGTTATTATAGCAGCTCTAAGCCGATAAAACTGCGACACGATTCAGCAGCGAAAAGCCGCTCAGTAGCACCCCCCGTGTTAACCCGACAAACCGCCGTTAATTTCCCGGTCTCCGAGCTGGCAAGCGTACCTCTTCCCCGAAAATCCTCTAGTAGAGTACGGTCGCGGCGGATCCGAGTTAGTCGGGCGCGTGGCCGCAGAGCACGTGACCCAAATCTGGCAGCTCCTCCAGTCTCCGGCCGCCGCGGTGGACTCAGATCTGTCCAGTCGGCTGGCGGACTGCGGCGGAGCTGTTTATCCACCGTGAAAGGCAGGAAGTATCGTCTCTCGCGGCGAACGGCGACCGCTCTCTCTGGGCGAGCAGGGCCACTCCTGGTCCACCTGCAGCGCGTGCCGGCTGCCACCGCGCCGCCACACGTCTCAAGTGCGCCACGACGCGCACGATCGCCGCACTGCAGCTGTCGGTCGGCGCAGAACGGACGGCAGATTCGATTCGGAGTGCTTGACTGAGTCAATATTCGCTCACCCGTGGAGCCCGCTGCGCAACTGACTCGGTACACGACTCTGCACACATGACTCTGCGGACATGACTCCGCACACATGACTCTGCGCGCGTGTCCGTGCGGCGCTCCTGCACACATGACCGCGCCGATGACCCTGCGCACAGGGCCGCTGCGTGTAGCCGATTGGCATGCAGGGGGTGAGTTTTGTAAGCCGCGCGGCGCGCCGCAGCAGGCCGCGGCCGAGCCGCGCCGAGGTAACGCGAGCCGGACACGAGAGGCCGCTCCCTGCCGGCGGCCCGCAGATTCTGCAGTGTCACTGGCGGCAATTTTTCACCACAATTGGCGGACGCGCGGCTAAAAACGCGCCATTAGCCCCCTGTTATTGGCTCGTCCGGCGCCAAAGTCTGCGCGGCACGTGCCCCGCCGCGCCATTGTTGGTAAATCGGCGCAATCAAAACACCATTAATTGAGGTGGACGGCGATTAATCATCATAGGTCGAAATTTCGTCTGGCGCGTGCAATATGAAACAGAATAGCAGAAATGACACGTAGCTTTGGTCAATGGCAGCAGACAATGGTAGAGCGGCGTCGGCGGGCGGTCTTAGTGGCCTATCTGGCCGTAATTAACCTCAGAAACACCCCTGGCTCAGCGCGCCACCGCCGCGCCGGTTTTTACCCCTCCTCGAGCCCGCTCGGGCCACTCGGAGCCTCTTGACCTGACATGCACGGCGGAGCGGCGGGCGACGGGCCCTGCGCCACGAAAGCCGCCGCGCGCCACGAATACCGCCCCGCGCCACGGACGCCGCGCCGCACCAGAATCGCCGCCGCCTGTTGTGTAATTGAATGTGTTGTTGGCGGTTGTGGCGCGGCGCGCCGAGTTCGGAGCGCCGCTTTACGACGAATCAGCTGCCGACGGGAGGCCGTTCCGGCGTACCGAGCGATTGATGCGCCACTTCTGGCAACGGCCGCGCACAGTTGGCCGCTACTTTTACGGCGGTGTATTGCTGCGTTATGCGGCAAAGACGAGAAAGTGAATTACACCTGAGAGCCATGCGTACGCTGCTCCGACTTAATTCAATGCCATAGGCGTGTCAGAACGCATAAATAGTTGTTTTTACATAAGACTTGCTGTTATCGTGCTCCGTCGGATCGAGAAAAGAGGGATGAATCTGAGCCCAATAATAAAACGATCCATCGTACCGACCAGCACCATTACCGTCGAGAGAAGGCACCATTCCGCACCAATATGCCAGCTCCTTGTTGTCGGCCTCAGCATAGTTGCCGCGTCTTCGAGTCGAAGGCCAGGCGAACGACAATTGTTCCTAAAATGTGTATAATAGTTGTCCGGCAGGTTTACATGACAGGCATATATTGTACTGAGAGCCAAATTTTCGCCGTAGAAGTAATACCTATACTGCCAAAAACTGTATTAGTACACTTGTATCATATATTAGCCGTTTTCACGACGGATTATTGCGCTGAAAAGATTCTGAAAAGTTTCTGAAATGTTGTAAAATGTTTTGGTATAAAGGTCTTATCTAGGTATATCATACATTTAAAGAAATATATTACTGATTTAGGCGATATTATCACTATTCAATGGATATGGAAACATTGATTGAGCTCGTAACAAGTTTATGATACAAAATTGACCGTTTTAAAGAAAATATGCGTCTAGATTCCATTCGTTCAGTTTAACATACCAAATTTCAGTCGGTGAAGATCATCACAACTGACCTATCAATACTTATCTTGCTTATTACCACCAAACCACAATTTGATCAACATATTATTTCTTATCAACATATTACAAAATTATGAGGGACATTTCTAGCCAAAAATCGCATGTAAAAGTTGTGTAGTTAAAGGGAAGTGTCGACCTTAACATCGGGTTTTGAACTGAGATAGCAGAATTGTAGTTTGGATATATAAATCATATGATCCAATGTTCGTTTTTCTCAAAACTCTACCTCAACGGCTCTAGAGCAGATTTTCGAACGAACCGCCAAGGCTTATACCAGATGGAAGGTTTATGCCAGATTGAATGATGACGTCACAGCATTATAGCCCAAAGAACTTGGCTCTATTTCGCCAAACTTGGGGGCCTTGGCAGCTGCCGTCCGCCCCGCAGTTTTTGCCCCGCATGAGAATAGTGGTGTTTAGACTAGCATTCGCACGGTGTGTACAGTAAGTTTGACCAATCAGCGATGAGCTGGCTCTAGCGAGTTCAATGGTGATTGGTCAAGCTTATTGTACACAGCACACCACGTCTTTTTTAACACGGTTATAATTTATGCATTATTGTCACGGTAGATAACAGCGGCTGCGAATTCCCCGCGCGTTTGTGGACAGTAATTATTGACAAGGCCGTAATCCGTATACGAATTAATAATTTAAGATTGAGTGAGTTCCATTGGTTTTTGAACGATGACGCTGAAATGCTGCTTGTGTGCGTCGAGGGCGAACGGTTTGAATTGAGTATTTGTTGGCCTAGCCAAAGAGAAACAATCCTTTCCAAATCAAATACTTTATCACAGACTGATGAGTAACGTGTTCCAGATCCGATTGGTAAACTCACCTGTTTGGCCTCCCCACCTTTGACCACTCACAGGGTGATGGTAAGAGTATCAATCATGTCCTGGCAGCGAACACCTGTCCTGTCCAACCAGTTAGTAAATTTAGAACACTTAATTTTAACATTTTCAAGGATGTGCTCATTGTCTTTCATACTAAGATGACTCAAGCTTGTATTCCTTTGTGATTATCATGTTTACCAACTTTGGCAATAAAGAACCTCATTTGCCTGCTTCTGCTCCTTTCTGACATGAATTCCCCAAATAGCACTACTGTTGATCCGAATTTCAATTTATGTCACAGTGCCTGACAAGCTCTACCCACTTTGCATAAAAAATTGGCACGTCAATGTAATTTAGTTTTTGGACCTAGTGCAAGCAACGAGACTGATGAGTAACGTGTTCCAGATATGTGCCCCAAATTCCCAAAAGTTGCCCCAATTTTGATGTGTTGGTGCCAACTCTGCCCAATGTTATCTCGTTGAAACCTGCCACGTTTTGCAGACTGGTTTGTAAGGTTATCTTACATCAAGTGGACTTATGATCATTTTTGACCATTTTCAACTGATGTTGCACAAATGTGCACAAATTTTGGGACATTGTGCCCATGTTGTTATCATAGTATGTTAGTCATGCCATGATTTCTCCTGTTTTTTTTTTGCTCAGCTTCAACTATTGCATGCCCAACTCTCCCCAGCACCAGGCCCATCATCAGGTGCAGCGGCAGGCTTGTCTTCTACCTCGAAAAGGACAGCCCAACAGCCTCCTTCTACTTCTTTTGTGCCCCCTGCTGGCCGACCCAGACCTGATGTTGGCTGTTGTCTCACATTTTGGTACTGTGCTTATCGTATGCAATATGGTGTTTTGCCAGCTTTATTCGACCAGCTCATGTACTTGCGCATTGTGAGAGACTGTATGTTTATTAAATAAAACCGACACTTACCATGTGAACTGTGCTAGTGCGGCGCCGTGGATGACACTACATCAGCATGTTCAGTTTCAGGCGACTGATTGCTCTCAACGTAAACAAGCATGCTTGTTTCAAATTATGTGCACAGAATTTGACCATATTTATTAAACTGAATGATACAAGCTCGACAAATTTGTGCAGCACAATTACAACAATACAGGCTGAATAATTGTGCTACAAGCGTTTGCTGATTTACTCAATTTCTGAACTGGCCGTGTTGAACAGATACATAAGCTTGTTTGTTGACCTGGCAAGCGCTGGAGAGTGAGGCAGCGCACACCTCGACAATCGAAAATCGTCAACAGTTTTTAGCCAACTGAACAATCCCAAAAGCAGAAAACTGAACTAAATCACAGTCTGGACATTGGTCTAATAACACTGGTACCAAATACATTCACTGTTCTACGGCAGGAGACGTGACTGTTTGCAGTTTACCATAGCAAAGGAGAATCCGATCCAGAGTATGCTGTCCCTCTGCCAAGCCTGGCTCGGCACAGTTCTCTTACTCCAGCACCTCAGCTGAGCCTGGCTGCATAAAGGTAACGATGACCACAAATTGTCAGTATCATATCATGCCTGATTCTGAAGCATGTCAAGGCTGCTTTTACAAAACCGCATGCAAAATATGTGTAATCATATGTCACTAGTATGACTGGTATGCCTCAATTTCATACAAATTAGGAATGTTGAATCTGCAATGTGAAATACACTACCTTTGTAAACACTACTCAGCAGGTCACAAATGAAGCTTACATATATGTTTTAGTATGCATAACAAATAACACAATGATGATAATTCAAATAACCGGTAACCTCATAATAAGTATGTAAAGAAATAAATTAAGGCCGAAATTATATTAGATATTTCGCTATTGAAGCTTCGTCAGCAAACGTGCGTCTGCGTCAGTCAGGGTTATTTTAATTCTCATCATCGCACAGAGTTTTCGCCACCTTACAAGTAACACAACATGCAACAAGATCACTTACTCTGACTCAGCAATGGGATAATCTTGTCGAGAACAAAAAAATAAATATTCAGTGCAAATCGACTCGCCAAACAAATGCAGCGTAGCGGAAGGCTTTTTCCGGGAATGACGGATGGCCCACGACGGGCAGCCATGACGTCACGTAGCGTTAGAATTGGTCTCGGGATTGGTCTGCTTCCTTCATGTTTAAAACTTCAAAAAAGTGTCTCTGGTTCCTACTTTGTAAGTTAATTTGTTCTTCAGGAAAGACTTGAGGAAAATAACCGTTTTTCCGTTCGTTGGCACAGACAAACAATCGAATTCATATGACGTCACGGAAGAAAGTGTTACCAGATGGCGTACCTGTTATGTGTATCTTACAGTGTACATTGTAAAACTGGCGGCGCACATAAAGCGGCACTGTTTACCTAATTCGATTCACCATAAAATCGGTGGGTGTGACGCGTTTGTGACGTAAATCTGAAAATGACGTCATAAAGACAAAGACATAAAGACATAAAAGAAAAGTGCAACAAAGAGCCTCTTGGGCCCATCCGAGGTTGCACCCCCCCCCATCCCCCCCCCTCCACCAGTCTCGCCCCTTCAAATCACCTTACTCTACCTGCATAAAAGAAGGCTAATCCCACGAGTATTTATGAACTAATCCCTTCTCTGTAAAGTATTTATCTAATCTAATTTTGAAGGAAGCAAGTGTCACTGCATCAGCGACATCCCCTGGTAGCATATTCCAATGTCCTACAACCCTTCTACTGAAAAATGACTGTCGTAGCCTAGTCCTACTTTGTTTCATAATGAGTTTATGCTGATGACCTCTACCTCGATTTTCCCTATTGAACTCAAACATACCCTTTAAATATCCAGAATGCTGACTATTTACAAATTTGAAGACTTCAATTAGATCTCCTCTTAGCCTTCTATATCTAAGTGAAAACATACCCAATTTCCTTAATCTATCTTCATAAGGTAAACTACCAAGACAATTAATCATTTTTGTTGCCCTTTTTTGAACTCTTTCTAACAACCAGCAATCTTTCTCATATGTTGGAGACCAGGCTTGTACACAATACTCCAAATGTGGTCTAACGTATGCACAATACAGTTTTGTTATTACCTTTTCACTCTTGTAGGAAACATTTCTGTTAATGGCCCCTAGCATTCTAAGTGCCTTTTTCCTAGCTTCTACAACCTGGTCTGACGCTGATAGTCTATTGTTTACCACGACACCTAAATCTCTTTCCTTTTCAATCTGCTCCATTTTCTGCCCACCCATTTCATACCTATGTTTACTGCTAACCCGTCCAGCGTGCATAATCTTACATTTACTCAAATTGAATTTCATCTGCCATGCTTCAGACCACTCAACTAGCTTGTCCAGATCTGATTGAAAAACATCCTGATCATGTTTTCCTCTAATAATCCTGACAACTTTTAGATCGTCTGCAAATTTCAAGACTTTGCTGTCTATACTGTTCTCAATTGCATTCACAAATATTATAAAAAGCAATGGGCCCAGGACTGAGCCCTGTGCAACCCCACTGAGAACCTCTTTCCATTGTGATTGGCACCCATTCAATATAACCCTTTGCTGGCGTCCTGAAAGCCACGTTTCTATCCAATCCAGAATCTTGCCCCTGATCCCATGAATTTTAAGTTGCAACCCCAGTCTTGTATGGGGGACTTTGTCAAATGCTTTACTGAAATCAAGAAAAGCTACATCTAGCTGTTTACCCTGATCAACGCTATCTGTTGCAACATCCAAAAACTCCAGAAGATTAGTTAAACAAGAACGGCCCTTCCTAAAGCCATGCTGTGTATCTTTGATGAGTTCATTTTGCTCCAAGAATTCAACAATCTTATCTTTGATGATTGATTCAAGCACCTTGCAGACTAATGAGGTCAGACTAACTGGTCTATAGTTTTCCTCTTTACTTCTATCTCCCTTTTTATGAATAGGAACAACATTTGCTCTTTTCCAATCAAGTGGAATTTTACTATCTGCAAGTGATTTAGAAAATATTATGGCTAATGGAACCGACAACTCCCTTTCAGATTCTCTTAAAAGTCTAGCATGGATTTCATCAGGTCCTTCTGCCTTGTTAGGCCTTACTTTCTTTAGATATTCTAGAACAAGTTCACTACTTATGCCACCTAGCTCTCCTATAGTCTCCTCTGTCTCTAGCTCAGGCTGAAGTGCTGCAATACTACTCTGGTCCTCGATAGTAAAGACAGATTGAAACTGATCATTAAGCACTTCAACCATTTCACTGTCCTTGCTAACTAACACATCATCTACCTTAAATGGACCTATATTTTTGGAAACTGTACTTAACTTATAAAAACTGAAGAACTTCTTACTATCTGCATTACAATGTCTAGCTAAATCAAGTTCCTTTGCCCTTTTAGCTGCTCTGACCTTTTTCTTAACTGAATTTCTTGCATTCTGGTAGGCCTTCTGATTTATATCTAGTGAAGATCCCTTCAAAATGCCAAATGCACTTCTTTTAGCTTGTATAGCACTCCTTACTTCTGGGGTAAGCCAAACTGGATTGCCCTTGGTTCTGTTACGTTTGTGCCTGAGGGGTATATGCCGATTTTGAATTTGGCTTAATCTAGCTTTGAAAACATTCCAGGCCTCACATGCATCTAAACCTGCCAACTCAACGTTCCATTTTATCTGTGCGAGGTCATTTCTAATACCATCAAAATCAGCCCGGCTGAAGTTTGGAACCATAATAAGGTTATCTTTGGGCCTCATTTCTGATGAGATATTGAATTTAACCATATTGTGATCACTGGTTCCTAGACCTGCACAAATACTTATGTCACTAACTAGATCACTGTTGTCTGAGAATACAAGGTCTAGAATGGAGCAATGTCTGGTTGGCTCTGTTACAAACTGATGCATGAAAAGCTCCTCTTCAAAGATTTGCCTATACAACCTACACTCATTTGTTTCCTCTGCTATACTTTCGTATCCTCTTAAGTTAAAATCTCCCATAATAAGACACTGAGCCCGAAAGTTCCTACGTATTTCCTCACAAATGTCTTGGTCTGTTTCAGCTTGGGAGTTCCTTGGAAGATTCCCTGGTCTGTAAAATGCACCTATCCTCAACCTTCCTCTGTTTCCTGTACCAATTTTAATGTCAAGCCAGATTGATTCTACTTCTTTTACTTTACTAGAATCATCAACTCTAGTAGTGCAGTACAAGCTATTTACATATACAAACACTCCGCCTCCCTGCCGTGATTCTCTGCAGTATGAGAACATGTTATACCCTTGTAACTCGAAATCCTGTAGCCTATCCCTATTATACCCCTCACTAACCCATGTCTCGGTTACACAAATGATATCAGGCTTTTCAAGGGCAACATAACACTCAAACTCATCAAATTTAGACCTAATACTTTGGGCATTCAGCAACACACATGTGATCTTATACTTTGAGCTGACTCTACTAATTCTGAGGGAATTATGATCTACTGTCCTATTCTGACATGAACTTCTACCAATGCTTACTTCTTGATGCCCTAGTAATAGCGTCCCTGAACCCCCCCTCCTACCTAGTTTCCCTGAATGACACTTCTGTAGGCATCTCCCAAAGCCCTTGCCCCCTCATCCGATAAGTGAAGCCCATCCTTCATATAGTACCTATGCCACTCATAGAACTGATCCCATAAGTCTACATAACTAAGCCCCATAGCTGAACATAAGTTCTGAACTGAGCTGTTCACAGACAGAGCTCTCGAGTACCACTCCTCACTGGCTCCACAGCGAGGGAGGATGCCAGTCACAATGACTGGTTTCCTGGACTCCTTCAACCTCTGCAGCAGGTTGAAGGAGTCATGTTGCATAATATTTTATTTCATGAATATCTCCACAGTTCCCGGGTTTTATGACAAATTAATAGCAGAATAATTATCTGCGTACTCTGTTTAGTCATTGTATAGCATTCGCTCGAATGTACCAAGGTCGACACTTCCCTTTAAGGAATGGATCGTCGAAACTTTTCAAAACATTTTACGTTTTCAAAAGTTTCGCACAATAATCCTTCGTGAAAACGGCTATTACGAAATCTACTATTAACACATCAAGAGAATAGTAACCACTATTCACAAAATATATAAAATACAGAATGTATTTGTATTGCACTTAGTACGAAACACATGCTAATTAATTTTCATTATTTTGTCGACATTGACTGGCCTTCCTTTTATCGGTATAACACCTACGCAACAGCATGGAAAGGCAAACACAGCCTCGATGGATCCTTAGAGCCTGCTGTTGCTTCTATTTGTATGTTATGTGTGATAACACATTCAATCATGTTTACAATACTAACAGATACTACTATGCAAATAAATCACACCATATACAGTATACAGTTAAACACTAACTGCAGATCCTGTCGCGATCATCTGCCACCTACTCCGCGTCCGTACTCGGCGCCAGCCCGGGCGGGGCACGGTAGGCCTTCTTCCCGCCGTGCCGATGACGGCTTCCGGCCGGCACTCGATTGATGACGCCCTCGCGTCATCGTCGCACCGCTGCCGTCTCGGTGGGTAGCAATTACAGCAGGGAGGCGCCTCGCCGGGCCACCCCTGATCCACTTTAGATTGGACGGACGCCCGCCGAGTCGGAGCTGCAGGCGTGATTTTCCCGTCGTCAAAAACCAGCTGATCGGCGGCACGTGCCAGGCGCTATTGTTCGCTGTGGTGGGGCAGTGTTCGGTAGCAGATCGCGTGCCAACGGAGGTGCGGGACGTCAGGAAAGCACACCAATCGAGTGTAAAATAACGCAGTTATGTCCTGCACTGGACACGCGATGTAACGTATGGATGTGGATGTTCTGACTGAGGAAGTTTTCAGAGCTTGCGAGTACAGGAATAGTTTGGTTATGCTCGGCTTGAAGTGGCAGCGTTTGTAATGAAATTTAGTGAGGATATTATCGAACTATCTAGTTTTAAAACGTTAACTTTTTGGTGGTTGAGTCAAGATCGTGAGCCATTACTTTGCTAATGAGGTAATTTGTTTATAATTATACAAGTTCATAACATACTGCAGGGTTTACTCATAGGCATCATGCTGCTATACACCTTATTGTCCCAATCATATCATTTTTCCTCCTGTGTAAATCCTGCACATATGCAACACCTGCACTCCAACCATTGTCGAAGGCGCGGTATCCAGCAGACCATCACCTCGTTAAAAATGGAACCTGGAGTAGCACGTTCTTACTCTCATATCTAAGTAGCATCTTCGCTTGTAAATCATCTAATCAAAGCGTTTGCATTTATCAGATTTCACAGGCGCCTTACGTGCATTTTATATCATAATATCGCGCTATAAATTAATCAATACCATCACGCTGAGCATCTAGACGATTGGAATACCCCTAAACAAACTGTTAAACTGCACTAGACAAGTAGCGAGCCACTCGGCTTCTGCCGCTTCGAGCGGAACCAACTGCCTAGAATATATTGCAAGCGCCTCTCATCCATGCATTGGGCTCTGATCTGACAGCATCGGGTTCCAGCTCCTCTCCGGCCAGTCCCTTCCGTGCAGACTGCGCGCCAAGCGTGTCCGTCCCCCAGCTCGTCTGACGATTCCGATCATCATGTCACGCCTGGGCGTCGCCTAATCTCGACGGTATTCACAAGTCGCCTTCTGGAGTAGCCAAGATGACGGGGACGATGGTCTTCCCGACTGAGTGTTACCGGGCTGAGGTGCGGGACCGGAAGACGGGAGACGGGAGACAGGAGACGGGAGACGGGAGACGGGAGACGGGACCGGGAGACGGGACCGGGAGACGGGACCGGGAGACGGGAGACGGGACCGGGAGACGGGACCGGGAGACGGGACCGGGAGACGGAACCGGGAGGCGGGACCGGGAGACAGGACCGGGAGACGGGACCGGGAGACGGGACCGGGAGACGGGACCAGAAGACGGGACCGGGAGACGGGACCGGGAGACGGGACCGGGCGACGGAACCGATAGCCGGGACCGGGAGACGGGACCGGGAGACGGGACCGGGAGACGGGACCGGGAGACGGGACCGGGTGCTACAGTTCTTGGACGACTAGGAATCCCATTCGATAATTTGAATGAGACAGGACTGAGTTAAGATAACGAAGGAAATTAATGGGACAATTTGGGTAAAGGGACATAGCATGGCATGACATGGACTTCAAAATAGAAACCAGTGGAAACAATGCACCCTTTTGGCCAAATATTATGACTGATTGATGTTGATCTATGTAAACAGAATAGAATAAAGCAAAGTTTCCACGTCCATTCTACATCCTGTTACTCGGACATCAGCTAACACAAAGCACCGGCCGAGACGCTGTCAGTCTGCCCTCCACTCCATCCCGCGCAATATATTTCACCAGAATCATTCGTCAGACAACGCGACCGCTTTTTTGTTTCGTAATGAAGAATTAGTTTGGAAAGCTGGGTCGGCCGGCACCGTCCTCGCAGCCTTCGCCCTCTCCGCTCAGCCTTCGCCCTCGAGTCTGACGGCAATTTCATGCTGGGGAGGCGTAAATGAATTCATTACCATTCCGTCAGAGGAGGTGATACAGTTTCGATTACTATCTGGTCCGTTCCATCACACGTCGGTCAGCCGAATTAGTGTTGGCCCGCGCGGGCTATGCGCGCCGCTATTGAAAAAGATCAGCAGGTGATGGATGTTTTGGGCGCCAGCGGCGGCGGCCGGCGCCCGGTCTTGGCTGGATCCATACCTCACACCACCGGCGGCGGCGGCGGCGGCGGCGGGAGGAGGAGGAGGAGGAGGAGGAGGAGGAATGGGAGGAATGGGAGAAATGGGAGGAATGGGAGGAATGGGAGGAAGTGTCGGTGTCGGTGTCGGTGTCGGTGTCGGTGTCGGTGTCAGTGTCAGTGTCAGTGTCGGTGTCGGTGTCGGTGTCGGTGTCGGTGTCGGTGTCGGTGTCGGTGTCGGTGTCGGTGTCAGCGGTGTCGGTGTCGGTGTCGGTGTCGGTGTCGGTGTCGGTGTCGGTGTCGGTGTCGGTGTCGGTGTCGGTGTCGGTGTCGGTGTTGGTGTCGGTGTCGGTGTCGGTGTCGGTGTCGGTGTCGGTGTCGGTGTCGGTGTCGGTGTCGGTGTCAGCGGTGTTGGTGTCGGTGTCGGTGTCGGTGTCGGTGTCGGTGTCGGTGTCGGTGTCGGTGTCGGTGTCGGTGTCGGTGTCAGCGGTGTCGGTGTCGGTGTCGGTGTCGGTGTCGGTGTCGGTGTCGGTGTTGGTGTCGGTGTCGGTGTCGGTGTCGGTGTCGGTGTCGGTGTCGGTGTCGGTGTCGGTGTCGGTGTCGGTGTCGGTGTCGGTGTCGGTGTCAGCGGCAGAGGAGGAGGAGGAGTTGACCTGTTCGCGACCCCAGCCGGCCGGCTGCGCTCCAGTCTCACGGGTCGGCGCCTGGCCTGTGTGTCCGGTCGCGACCCTGGCCCGTGCGTCGCGCGCAGCACGATCCATCAGCTCGGCGCGCGCTATCCGTTTCCATTACATGCGCTGTATTAGAGAGGCTCCGTGTTGGAGCGACGGTCATTAATAACTGGAGCGGCCGGCCACGTCGAGATGGTCTGTTCTGAGATGTATGGCGCTGGTCGTACCAGTGTGAGGCTGTTATTACACAGGTTATGTGTGGTCCGAATCGACTCGTTACACTTGGAGATAGGACAGTGCAGGTGAGGCTTCCGCAACTTACTCAGATCTTTGCCCTCGCTATTTTGAACAGGCACACCTGTAAGTTGTCCACACTGAAAGTGAAGTTTGAAGGGATTGGTAAGTCTTAGGACTTAGCATTCTGAGGTTGACATTTCTCTGCTAAATATTCGGTGATTTTGTTCTTGTAAACGACTTAGTCATGACACATGTAGACACTACCGGCGTGTTGTGTCGCTTGTGCACAGGCGTTCGTTCTAATAACGGTAACGTGAAAGATGTCTAGATATTGCTTATCCTATGCAAGCTATGAAAGATGTCTAGATATTGCTTATCCCAGAATGTTTTTTTGTGTGTAATATCTCGCCGAAGGCATTTGTTTGTGCCACAGGAAATGCCAAGCGCATTGTTGTTGTCACTGTCTGAACCATGACTATACGTTTCTTGTTACATGTTACATGTTTCATGTTACATGTTTTCTTGTTACATGTTACTTTTCATCACTCTGGTATGCACAGTACAACATTTAGCAAAACAGTTATTTGTATCGTCCACGACTGTTGAAGCTCTAACGAAATGTTGGCGATTTAGTGAGGAGCTATGTTGAAATCTAGCAACTTTTGATAAAACAATATACAATCTACGATTATACGGCTGCCGAACGAGGCCGCATAATTTACGATCTATCATACTAGCCGTTTTCACGAAGGACTGTTGCGCTGCAAAGTTTCTGAAAGATTCGGAAAGTTTTGAAAAACTACACAACTTTTACATGCGATTTTTGGCTAGAAATGTCCCTCATAATTGTGTAATATGTTGGTCGGAATAAAAATGTTGACAAAATTGCGGTTTGGTGGTAATCAGTAAGATAAGCATTGACAGAATCTTCCTGAAACTTTCAGGAAGATCTGCCCCCAGCCGGGGCCAGCCCAGCCGTGGACGTAGCATCTCTGCATTTCGGCGGTGGACCGGATATGGCCCGGTGCCTTGTGCCGTCCACAGCAGACCGCTGACGTCACCCCTGATCTGATTAGTCCGCCGGCGACATAGTTCCATAGCTTACCGCGGCCGGCCGCCGCCGCCCGGCCGGCCGCCGCTGAATGCATGAATGCTGATCGGTGCACTGCATCCGACAGATGCAAGGCCAGCCAGTGAGCTCATTCCTTGGCAGAGCAATCGCTCATACATGTGCAGGGTGAGGCGGTGCGCTGCGATACGGCTACTTGAGAGTCGTTTCGGCGCCGGCAGGGCCAGGTGCGCTCTCAGCGTCCGCTGGTCGGTCACGGAGTGACAGCAGACCGTCGCAGGCGCACTCTGTCGGGCCATGGCGCGACACACCCAGGACCGCACTTACTCGGCGGCACGCGAGTCGCCAGACGTCAGTTGGCCGACGTCAGGCCGGTCACGGAAGCACTTCACCACCAGAGCAGGACCTCTCATTGGAAGTCAGACGACATCAGAATGGCCACTGAGCCCGTCCGACCCGACCGACCGGTAGTGCATTCTTTACTCTCATTGAAAGGCAGCTGACACGGAACCGGGTCAGCGAAACAGAGCGACAACGCACGACCCACGGATCGCGCCGGCAGCACCCGACGCCATATATAGGACACGTGACTGACCGCTGGGCATGGCCGGCTGGGTCGATTGGCAGTCGAGCGGCGACTCGGCTGCAGTAGCACCCCATCAGCTCAACATTCCGGCGTCAGCGGCTGCGGCCAGCACCGGACGTGGGTCTGGCAGAGCCGGAGGGGACGTCTATCAGCGCTTGCAGACGGCGGACGGCCCAGCCGGCGGCGTGCCTAGCTGTGATGCATGAGGCCCACACGCAGCCTCGCTGGCAGGACGTGACGCACTGACGTTCACTGTGATCTCCTGTGGTCCACCGTGATCTACTGTGGTCCACCGTGATATACTGTGATCCGCCGTGATCTCCTGTGGTCCACTGTGATCTCCTGTGGTCCACCGTGATCTACTGTGGTCCACCGTGATATACTGTGATCCGCCGTGATCTCCTGTGGTCCACTGTGATCTCCTGTGGTCCACCGTGATCTACTGTGGTCCGCCGTGATATACTGTGGTCCACCGTGATCTACTGTGGTCCACCGTGATATACTGTGGTCCACCGTGATCTACTGTGGTCCACCGTGATATAATGTGGTCCGCCGTGATCTCCTGTGATCCGCCGTGATCTACTGTGGTCCACCGTGATATACTGTGATCCGCCGTGATCTACTGTGGTCCACTGTGATCTCCTGTGGTCCACCGTGATCTACTGTGGTCCGCCGTGATATACTGTGGTCCACCGTGATCTACTGTGGTCCACCGTGATATACTGTGGTCCGCCGTGATCTCCTGTGATCCGCCGTGATCTACTGTGGTCCACCGTGATATACTGTGGTCCACCGTGATCTACTGTGGTCCACCGTGATATACTGTGGTCCACCGTGATCTACTGTGGTCCGCCGTGATATACTGTGGTCCACCGTGATCTACTGTGGTCCACCGTGATATAATGTGGTCCGCCGTGATCTCCTGTGATCCGCCGTGATCTACTGTGGTCCACCGTGATATACTGTGATCCGCCGTGATCTACTGTGGTCCACTGTGATCTCCTGTGGTCCACCGTGATCTACTGTGGTCCGCCGTGATATACTGTGGTCCACCGTGATCTACTGTGGTCCACCGTGATATACTGTGGTCCGCCGTGATCTCCTGTGATCCGCCGTGATCTACTGTGATCCGCCGTGATATACTGTGGTACACCGTGATCTACTGTGGTCCACCATGATCTACTGTGATCCTCCGTGATCTACTGTGGTCCACCGTAATCTCCTGTGATCCGCCGTGATCTACTGTGATCCGCCGTGATACACTGTGGTCCACCGTGATCTACTGTGATCCGCCGTGATCTACTGCGGTCCGCCGTGATATACTGTGATCCGCCGTGATCTACTGTGATCCGCCGTGATCTACTGTGGTCCGCCGTGATCTACTGAGGTCCGCCGTGATATACTGCGGCCCGCCGTGATCTACTGAGGTCCGCCGTGAACCGCCGTGGAACGCCGTGATCTACTGTGGTCCACCGTGATATACTGCGGTCCGCCGTGATCTACTGTGGTCCGCCGTGATATACTGTGGTCCGTTGTGATCTACTGAGGTCCACCGTGATCTCCTGTGATCCGCCGTGATCTACTGTGGTTCGCCGTGATCCTCCGTGATTTGCAGAGGTTTGTCCAAGACCGCTATAACTGTTCACTGACACTTGACCTGAGGTGCTTTACCGTGGTTTTTCGTGGTTTATCTTGCTTTGCCGTGGCTTACTGTGACCCACTGTGACCTGTTGTGGCTTGACATGAGCCCCGTTTACATAGCAATTTCAAAATAGTGGAACATTGTCTACTAATTGTGGAACATCTTCCATTAAGCTCGTTTGAGTAGATATCACCACTACACCAGACTGATATTTGATCCAATTTGCTCAAACATGGTGTAAGAGTGATCTTGGTTCCTTTTAATTCGAAATCGTGCTTTATAAGTACTGTTAACAGCCCAAACATCCAGAGCGGAGTATTTTTTCATCCGACATTTTGACCTTCATTTGGTAGCGTAGCAGCTTTTGCAAAGACTGCTACGCCTCCATATGCGCAACCGATTTACTTTTTTTCCGCCGGCAGTTGCCGCTTTTTCGCGAATAAGAACTAGAGCTGCAAGATCTCCGGAAAGTATCATACCGGTACCATACAACAACACCACCAATAACACAATGTTCCACCAATATACTGGCGCTGTCATTAGTATTTGGTCGCACATATGTTCGCATGCCGCATAGTACATGCCGCAGTCATCTAAGAAGTGCTTGCCTAAAAATGACCCGCTGTGTCGTGCACCGTACCGTAAGTCATGCAGCTCGAAACGTGGGAGGAGCTTATTTTAGCCAAGTTAGGTGCCCCATGTCCCGTTTTGGACTACAGTGGCCTGGCATGGTCCCCATGGCCGATTTTGTCCTGCAGTGGCATGACATGGTCCCCATGACCGATTTTGTCCTGCAGTGGCATGACATGATTCACCATTGCCTTCCATGGCAAGCCACGGCCCGCCATCACCTCCTGTGACCTGATGTAACCGCGGTCGCTGCCAGCGCGGCCGCCGCCGCTGGCTCGGCCGGTCCTCCGCTGCTGAGTGAATACCGGCCCAGTAATGGATGGCGTCGGCCGCGGCGAGCGGGTCTCCCCAGTAATGGATGGCGCCGGCCGCGGCGAGTGGGTCTCCCCAGTAATGGATGGCGTCCGCCGCGGCGAGTGGGTCTCCCCAATAATGGATGGCGTCCGCCGCGGCGAGTGGGTCTCCCCAGTAATGGATGGCGTCGGCCGCGGCGAGCGGGTCTCCCCAGTAATGGATGGCGTCCGCCGCGGCGAGTGGGTCTCCCCAGTAATGGATGGCGTCCGCCGCGGCGAGTGGGTCTCCCCAGTAATGGATGGCGTCGGCCGCGGCGAGCGGGTCTCCCCAGTAATGGATGGCGTCGGCCGCGGCGAGTGGGTCTCCCCAGTAACGAATGGCGTCGGCCGCGGCGAGCGGGTCTCCCCAGTAATGGATGGCGTCGGCCGCGGCGAGTGGGTCTCCCCAGTAATAGATGGCGTCGGCCGCGGCGAGCGGGTCTCCCCAGTAACGAATGGCGTCGGCCGCGGCGAGTGGGTCTCCCCAGTAATAGATGGCGTCGGCCGCGGCGAGTGGGTCTCCCCAGTAATGGATGGCGTCGGCCGCGGGTCTCATTTCTCCTCCGTCTCAGAGCGATCGCGGCTGCATGGCGGCCAGGGAGCGGCCAGGTATTGGCAGGCGCCGCCGCACAGTGGGCGAGAACGGCCTTTTAGCGCGACACGGCGTTTCTGCTTCAATTTACGGCATCGGTTCGAACATATAGCATATCAATCGATAGCTGATGAATCAGGGAGCTCAAAATATGCACTTTCTTTTATCTGGGTTAAGCCAGGCATTGACCGGGGCAGGCAAATATTGCCCCCCCCCCTCCCTCGTTATCTCCGGAATCAATGATTGCAGCGAGACGCGCAAGGCGGCATTCGAAAGCTCTCAGTGACTTGCATCTAAAGCATACTCGAAATTGTGGAATTGAGGTCACATATTAGGTCAAAGTCGGGTCAAAGGTCAAACTCGGGGCATTTGAGTTTATGGGCCATACTTGCCATCCAAAGCCTTTGAATGCGACCATGATCACCCACAATGTTCCCAAAGGTATAATACACATCCTGCATGAGATAAAGTGAGATTCGTGGCAAAGGTCAAAGGTCAAAATCCCCTTTAAATAAAAATACCTTGACCTGTGGTCAAAGTCAGGTCACAAAAGGTCACTAAGCGCAGAAAATCTACGAAAGTCATGCGACACGTTTTATGGGCTATTGTACACGTATAATTCGATATTGATAGTCATTTTACCATATAACCTCATTTAAGTGAAGTTAGTGCCAAGCTCAGGTCAGATCAAGGTCAGGTCACATCAGGTCAAAATTTGAATTGATAAATATAAATACAAAAGGCATGTTTCTAGACCGGTTTTGTCTCAGAAATACAGTGCTGGCATTGATTTGTCTGTATCTGGTCAAAAAAAGCCAAAAACGCAATAACAAATATGACGTCATGAGTTTTTCTTACTTAGGGAGCCATAAGTCAGTCAAAAACAAAGATATTGCTTTGAAATTTGGTTTCGGTATTAGCAATATGTGGTTCTCCAACATATATTCCGGTTTTTGGAAAATGTGTGAACAGTTTAATTTTGACGGCATCTTTTTAAACAAAATATTTTTTTCCCCCATTTTTTGGGGGGTCAAAAACAAAACATTCGAAAATCCGATATAGCCATTTTGTAGCCCTTGTCATTTGATATCTTAAGACTTTTATCTTTTAAAAAATTGCCTTTGTACGGCCAGTTAACTAGGGACAGCAGAGATCCGGGAATTGTAATGGTGCAGAGTTAATAGTGATGTTCACTATAAAATATGCTCCAAAATAATAAAAAAAAACGCAAATATGCACAAGGTTTCTTTTAATAGGCACAAAGTATAAACTCTAACGAGGCAGAAAAATGTTTCATCAAAGCGGAGAACCGTGGAATGCAAATTGTAGGATTAACTCAAGTTTTGATTCTGTTGGTTAGCCACTTCAAATAACATACCTCACTTAATGTTAGAATATAAATTGCTAATTCACATACAAAAGTCATATATAGATATTTCGGGCTGCTGATGATTTGTACTTTCAAGAAAAAAACACCACAAAGCCTCTGCGAAACATTCTTCGCCTCTCACATTAGCATATATCCATGCGATGAGAATGAGGCGCGCCATAGCAATATCGGCGGCTGAACAATAGTGTGTGTTTGAAGACATGGTGCATACAAATAAACACATTTATTGGCGAATCGGTGTTATACTTTCATGCTATGGTAATTTTACTTGAAAATGAGCCGTATAAAATAATCATTTTTTAAATTGTATTTTTCACCCCATGTGGCGCTAGCAGGCCGTTATCGCCCACTGTGGCGCCGGCTCGGAGCGCTCAGGGGTCCGTGGATGCAGGCGAGCGGATCGCCGAGTCAGGCGGCTGAGCGGCCTGTCAGGCGGGGCGACATCAGCCTGCAGGATCGGAGGCGCTGGCGGAGGTCAGACTGCAGGATCGGAGGCGCTGGCGGAGGTCAGACTGCAGGATCGGAGGCGCTGGCGGAGGTCAGCCTGCAGGATCGGAGGCGCTGGCGGAAGTCAGACTGCAGGATCGGAGGCGCTGGCGGAGGTCGGACTGCAGGATCGGAGGCGCTGGCGGAGGTCAGACTGCAGGATCGGAGGCGCTGGCGGAGGTCAGACTGCGGGATCGGAGGCGCTGGCGGAGGTCAGACTGCAGGATCGGAGGCGCTGGCGGAGGTCAGACTGCAGGACAGGACGGAGCGATAGGCTCGGGGCGCTCGTGACACAGGGCGCTCGTGACACGGGGCCCTCGTGGCACAGGGCGCTCGTGACACAGGGCGCTCGTGACACAGGGCGCTCGTGACACAGGGCGCTCGTGACACAGGGCGCTCGTGCTCGTGACACAGGGCGCTCGTGACACAGGGCGCTCGTGACACAGGGCGCTCGTGACACAGGGCGCTCGTGACACAGGGCACTCGTGACACAGGGCGCTCGTGACACAGGGCGATCGTGACACAGGGCGCTCGTGACACAGGGCGCTCGTGACACAGGGCGCTCGTGACACAGGGCGCTCGTGACACAGGGCGCTCGTGACACAGGGCGCTCGTGACACAGGGCGCTCGTGACACAGAGCGCTCGTGACACAGGGCGCTCGTGACACAGGGCGCTCGTGACACAGGGCGCTCGTGACATTGTGGTGGTGTTCGGTACGGGGAGCGATGTTAACTCCAGACGTGCGGATGTCTGCTTGTGGGTTATTTTCGTAACTTTCGATCGCCTCATTTCAGTCTTCTTGTGAGAAGATTGTGAAGTAAATTGTAACTGACGAGACGGAGAACTCGGATTGTTACGGAGACGGGTAACTCTGGTTTGTCGTAAGGCGGTGTGTAGTCTCTCGGATTGTTACGGAGACGGGTAACTCCGGTTTGTCGTAAGGCGGTGTGTAGTCTCTCGGATTGTTACGGAGACGGGTAACTCTGGTTTGTCGTAAGGCGGTGTGTAGTCTCTCGGATTGTTACGGAGACGGGTAACTCTGGTTTGTCGTAAGGCGGTGTGTAGTCTCTCGGATTGTTACGGAGACGGGTAACTCTGGTTTGTCGTATGGCGGTGTGTAGTCTCAGGATCTTCGCTGACACTTGGGGTTTTCCTTCCTCCGTCATCAGTTCGCACTGTCCTCGCTCCCCCTCCGTCACCTGAGACGCCTGCCGTTACGCCGACAGACAGCCGGGAGGTGCCACGCGCTGGCACTCCCAGCCGGGAGGTGCCACGCGCTGGCACCCCCAGCCGGGAGGTGCCAAGTGCCGGCTAGAGGTCCCTCAGTCAAACCGACAACCACAAACGCACCGCCCGCCCGCCGACCCGGTCTAATTTAGTCCGAATCTGGGCCGATAATTTATTCATGGTGTGTGCGCGTCGAAATGGAAATTGTTTACGTCGACAGAAGCAGGTGTAATTAACACCCTAGATTGGCTAGATGGGGCCGCACGCGGCGCGCCGAGCGGCCGCCGGAAGCGGCGCCAGCGCTCTGCGGTCGGAGTTGCGGAGAGCGGCGGTGGCGGGCAGTGAGCAGGGCAGGGCTGATCATCCGCCCACGATCTCACGGAGCGAGAGAGGCGCCGACCGTGTCGAAATGGATCACCGCGCCGCTGACGCGCCCGGTCCCGGTCCCGGCAGGTGTGCGGGGATGTTCCAGCGAAGGTCAGGTCACAGTGTCAGATTCACACGTGGTGGCCGGTGAGATCTCTACGTGGTGTTTCGTGAGACCCTCGACGAGTTACATTTGATGGTCATTATTGCTTCACTTGATGCAGATAGTCTTTGTATTGTGTGATGTCATGGACATGGCAAGAGGTCGTAAAAGGTAATTGAACAAGTATGATCTGAGGCAAACCAGGGACGAAACTTAGTCGACTCCAAAACACTAATAAGTGACGTCATAAGCCAACAACTAACCCACTAAGTAAGATTAATGATGCCGTTTTTCTCGTAGCCCCATTACTGTAAAGTGATCAATGGCAAATCACGTTAGGGGCAGAATAATCATGCGGTCGGTCCAAAGCAAACCGCATCATGCTCACTGCTCACTAATGCAGATATATTCGCTGACGACCACGGAGTGCAAATCGGCCGTAATCGCTAAACACTCAGTCATAGCCCCTGCCAGCTTTTGTGTAAGCCTATTAGCCCGTTTTTGGAACACACGCACACTATGCTGGGGCTGGTGGCTCACGACTGCCCAGCTTTTACAGAGCTACGTGTATGTTTGAGTATCTTGTGAATGGTAGTATACTCTCAGGGGCGTAGGAACTATGTTCAAGTTGGGGGGGGGGGGGGCAGGAGGCATTCTGAAGTCGATTCTTTCCATACAACGCCCATAGGCGCCCCGGCTCCTTTGTTTACCTGAGGGCGACGCCTTTGGGGGTGTCGCGGACCGAACGTTGTTTTTAAAATGTGTGCTTGAGATCTTGAAAAAGAAGGACCCCTTTCAAAACAACAGCACGTGCGTCCTTGTGACCCACACATCGTCTCACGTGGTCATGCCAAGCACTGTCACAGAGTAAGCTTAGCAACCACCCGTGAAACATTGTGTGACCCGACTGGGATTCGAACCCAGGATCCTTCCATTAGTGAGTCTTTTTCTCAAAGGACTTATGTTATCCCAACCACCCTTGACACTAAGATATCCGGTGGGATATAGCAATCAGGAGCCCGAAAAATTATATTTTGTGAAATGCTCTGAAATTTTAAAGAAACACAAAAATCTCCATAAAGGAGGACCCCGTGCAAAACAACTGTCACGTGCAGATTGCCCGTCGGCCACTTACTCGTGTTGCACAACGGCAATGACATACCATTGTAACAACAGGTCGCTGAGGGCTGCACACCTTCAATATACCCTGGCTGCACATATCCGGCTATGGGCAAAATACATCATCCTTTAAAATATCCCAAATGGAGGAGCCCTGGTGATCGAAACCAGCACTTGCGCGGCTGATCCCCTCCCACTTACCCTCCTGGAGCTACCGATACCCGTTTCGGAGCACTGCAATGCATCAGGGCCACTGTAGGGCTGACAAAGTGGCCCAATGTCGAAAAATCGGGGTTCGGGACATATTCAAGGTCACGTGGCACGTGAATTCGAATTTGCCCAGGGTAGGCACCACCACCGGCATGTGGGTATCCACCAATAGCCACCATTCAGAAAATTTAGAGACAATGTATCGATTCATTTTTGCGCTAGGGGCCATCTTGGTTTGGTCCCATTATAAGTCTATGGGAAAGGCACGTGCCTGCCGCGCGCGCTTCGAAGTTTTCCCACACTAGCGGACCCTGCCATCATCTAGAGTAAGCGATATGCTGCAAATTTCGGCGAAATTTATCGAGCCGTTTTCCAGGGCATCAACTTTGCCCGATCTCGGACACGAATCGGAAAACAAAGCCCGGAGAATGGCTCAGGTTGTTTTTCTATAGAAAAACACAATTCTAAAGAATAGTGTTATTTTCAATATAGAACAACAACCTTGGGTTAAAAAAGAGACTTACTCAATAGTATCGCAGTGTATTGCTTCTTACAGGAATGCAATGCGTTATAACTTATACACAGTGAACAATAAACAGGACCGTTAACATTGCTGTGAACTTCATTTAAATGATTATCTGCTTTTGGCATTGACACATTGTAATATTTTAACGTGGGTCACATAAAATTAATAATCTGTATCCGCATTTCTTATGCTTTCTCAAGATAGCTAGGTTTAAGGACAATATACCACTGTGTAATGATCACATCATTAGCGAACGCCACACCTATGAGTAAGTTCAACATACATCCAGCAACGGACGTCGGCTGCAATGACTGTAGGGAAAGCTTAGCTTTTATTATCCGTCACTTTAACCCTATTCCCTGCGGGCGGCCAGAATTACGTTAACCTGCTGGGGGGGGGGGGGGCAGATTCTGCCCCCCCCCCCAGAGATCTCGAGAACCGCTCGGTCGATTTCGATGGAGAACGCGCCATTAGATGCGTCATGACAAGATATTTTTTTTGGACCCCGTAATTTTTGTTTTGTTTAAAAATGGGGGGCCAGGGGTAAACAAATCCGAAAATTTTGGGTGTTTTTTGAAAGATCATTGCAGCCATGTGGCCCGACCAATTTGCATGCCCTCAACGTTTTTGAGCTTCAAATGTAATGGTGTTTAATATATCAAAAGATAAAAAACAAAACAAAAATCATAGGCGTATTCAGGAATGTAAAATGGGGGGATTTTCTGAGAAAGAAGATATGTGCTGTTCGTGATTGTTTGGGACGTCATCAACGCCACATGTGGGCATTATATGCTGTAATTTGTTAAATTTGATATATTACGCATAGGCGGATCCAGGAAAAAAGCATGGGGGGGGGGCACCGTGCGCGTAACGCTTTTATCATCTTACTAATTTGAAGTTGGACCTAATTTGAGGGTGGGTATCGCCTCTCATTTTTTTTTTATCCTGAGTGCGCCTCTGCCCCAAAAATATGTACAATCCCAGTATCTATGATGCATATTGCAATGGAATTGTTTCTGACGCATTTATTGGACTGCAAACCACGAAGGAAGTATGCGCCGCAAAACCGCATTCGTAACACCCTCCCCAAAACAGGAGCCTGGAACTCTGCTGGACCGATTTGTGTCAAAATTTTGGCACAACACGCGCCATTCAATTTTGGGAAAAGTCACCAAGTTTCAGGACGCTAGGCCTAACGGTTTAGAAGCGGCAAGTGCAAACTACCGGGGGCAGAATCTGCCCCCCGCAGGTAATAGGGTTAACTTGGAGGGAATTCCATATCGTTCCGCTGAAAATGTATTTACCAACACCAACCAGTCACTTACGTGTCACAGTAGACTTAATTTAACTCCAAACTTGCTATGGTACTAGGAGGGTACATGAGAATGCAAATGCTGTCTGCATCAGGCTCTTCCAGCCCCAGGACCCCCTCCCCTGCAGGCAAACTCAGGACCTCCCCCCATCGGCTGCACAGCCCCCCTCCCCGAGCCGCTCCGTACCGTGTCGCTCGGACCCTCCCCCCCCCCCCCCTCCGTTCCGGGACAGGCGGCATGTGGCCTGCGTGACCGGCGCCCGTCAGACCAGCATCGATAGAGCACGTATTACGGCCCTAATGCTCACCTTTCAATTATGACTGACACCACGGCTGCGTTCTGAGACGCTCTGTCCGACTGCGTTCCGGGGCAACGGTAAATCACCGGCCCAGCGACTGGGTGGCCCATGCAAGGCCAGCGTAATTGATCCCAGATCGGAATAAATTGATGGACAAAAGTCGTCGATGGTTTAAAGAGCGGCACTACAAAAGCTGCAGCCGTCCGGGCCCGGCATGGGTTCAGAGTGTGGCCGCGGAGTCGGCATTAATGCTGGTGAAAAGACGAGGAAAATTAGGGCTTGTTAACGATATTTCTTGTGCGGCTGTTCGGGGGTCGCGGGTCAAGTGTATTTAGATTTTCTACGTCTGGCGCTGGTACTTTGATCTCACCGCTGGGCGCTTGGGCGGCCGACATTGGCCGCATTCAGATTTCCACTGCAGCCGTTTCCAATTCGATCGTGTTTTGATAGAGGTTTTACGGCGTCTAAGCAAACGGTGGCCGGCGCGCGACGCAGGATATTTGCAGAGGTCGACTGGCTGCTAACAGGGCCGGCAAACAGCCCACCTGGCGGCTCCGGCACTGGCCTCGCCTTATGAAACGTGTCCACATCGGCCTGTGGGAAGGTACACATTAAATGGTACCGCCGCACATGGCCAGACGCCGCCCGGTGAAGGCCCGTCGGTGGTCCGTTCGTACCCTTCTGCCGATGAAAACCATGAAATTGGACCAGGTCCGGCGGCGCTCCGTTGACGGGGCTATAATGGCCGCAGGAACAATTAAACCCGGGGAGGAGCGGCATGCAATAAAGTAATGGAGTTACGAGCGCGGTAATTCTCCGTTCCCACGAGTTGCCTTAGAGGAGATGGAAGGGTGGTGCGTCGTGCATGCTAAGCGGTAGATAAAACATGGATCGGGCGGGATCGTTCTCCTTTAGGGAACAGTATCGTCTTGCTGGTTTCCGCGAAGCAGTTTATTGGTGCGGTCAAACTGAGGGCGGGGTTACTCAATCATGGGCGATTTTACCATTTACCGATAGTTATCTATGTTGATCCTATTACTGCCAAATAAGGCTTATCAAAAAATGTAATTTGGGCCTGTCGTTACCCAGTTACATGTATGTATCCAGGTGGACTGTTTCGGTTGTTAAGCGAAAAGTCTGTTGCTAGTCTATGTATCTGCACCGTGGCTATGCCTGTTATCTAAGCACCCGGCCCCTTCCCCCGCCTAAATAATGCTGACGTGAACAGCGTGTCATATGCTAAATGTTTAATTCATGATCACTACATTTATAGCTCTGGGATGAGCAAGCATCTGAAGTTGCTTTGCCGGAATTTATTCACTTTTCATCATTGTTTTACAACCTATTATTATCAATTATGTCAACCAGACGTAATGCAAAGGTGAAATAAACACTGTAAAACTTCTTATAAATGCAGAATGTGCAATGAGCGTACATCACTTCCGTCAAATTAACGAACAGATTAAATCATTATTTAAACCAATTGGAACTGATGAGACTAATAGATATGGTGCCGAGACGATCTCAGCATGTTGTTTAATTAGGTCATGTGGAGCTTGCGGAAATTACGAGAATTACGATTGGACTGGTGACACCCGCCCAAACATTCAAAAATCAAGGCCATGCGTTAAACAAAATGAGCTAAAACATTACCCTTTCCAGGTATGCTACGGAATACAGCCTGCGTTTGCCAATTAGTGTGTTTTATTATTGACTACAAAGCTCACCGATCATTGTTATACTGATTTATGATCGTAATAGGATCAATACAAGAAAACATGCATAGACATCATTCGATATGGTCGACTAGAGTATAAATGCTGGGAGAAAGCTACAATTGGCTGATCGCCAAACTCAATGCAGTGACCATTGGCTGCTACGGCTATACTATAGGCTGCAGAACTGGAGTCTCCGTGTGCTAGGCTTTTGTGCCATATTGCAGTTTTTGTGTGCCAGGCTTCTGTGCAGAACTGCAGTTTTCGTGTGCTAGGCTTCTATGCTGATCTGCAGTTCTTGTGTGCTAGGCTTCTGTGCAGAACTGCAGACACACTTCTGTCTCCGTGTGCTAGGCTTCTGTGCCATATTGTAGTCTGTACCGCCGCTGTACACTGCACAGCGGTGCAGAACTTCAGTGACGTCACGGTCGACGTTCGACAGCCGCCGACTGAGGCCGATATATATATATATATATATATATATATATATATATATATATATATATATATATATATATATTACGCTACTTACCGACGACGAGGCTGTCTTAGATACTGCGCGAGAGAACACCATAAAACTGCAGCAACCTCTTCAAGTGCACAGGCAGAAAACGATTGAAGTGCCGGTTCGCATTTAATGTCGGTTTGATTATGCTGAGCGACGACAAAGTGCGACACTTTACGCGTAAAATATATTTCTGCTTTCGCTGCTTCTATTTCCTTCGCGTAAGCCCAACTCGGACTAGAGCCAAAAGCGAACATGCTTCGGCCTTCCAGGAATCATTGCGTGAATGTCGACCCAGAAAGTCACAGCGTGCGTTCCAAAAGAGATCTTATGCTGAGCGCTAGGGTTTAGAGAGATGGGTGTCCCAACTGCGCTGTGACCGGGCGGATTCTAAGCCGCACTTAATTGCTGGTCAAACTTCTTGGCGTGTTCATAAAGCGTGACGAAGGCAGTAAGGTTAGTTGGCTGGTTGTAAAGGAAAGTGCTGCTAACTTGGCACGGCATTCGGTCACGAAATGTGATGTCTTTGTCGGTTCAGGGTATGACGTCACCTGTTATGAAATATGACGTCATTGTGGTTATGAGCCGTGACGTCACCATCAAGATGTAATCAGATGATACCTATACGGCTGGCTGGTATGCCTCACAGAGCATATCATATAGAGTTGATTCAGCCATATACCGCCTCTTCAGTGACGTATTGGTAGATCACAGGAGGATCGACTTAGTACCTTCCAAATTGAATAAAAAGTTATCCGTTGCATGCATAACTCACAATATATTTCACGCGTGTCATCAATAATTATGTTTAAGTCAATTCGAAAACCATCGGGAGTAAACAAAATATTATTGTGAGTTGTGCGCGGGGAGTGTGTTCAGGTTTGGTAAGTTTTTGGGCAACTACGTGCATGGCTGCCAGAAATGGATCGCAGATTCAGGTTGACCGAGCATAATCATTGAGAAAAGAACTTGACGAAATTGGGCCGCCCGGGAAAGGATGGACACTGCAGTCTGCGCATTAGTGGGTAGAAGATATAACAAATGCAAGTCACTTAACAATACATCCTGACATACCTTATATATTTTTGTTAACGATATGCTTTAGACGTACACCGCTTCATGAACCAGTATTCGCCAAGGTCCTTGATTAAATTTGACTAATGGAAGTACCTGGTTGATGCTCTCAGTTTGGTATACATAATTTATTAGAGCACATGCGCAAAGACAGTCATATTACTTCCAAATGAGGGCGATCTACTGACAATGATACCCTGATGGTATGGTATATAGCTGTCACTTTATTGGAGTATAATCTAAAATAGGCAATATTGGAACCATTAAACAGTGAAAGGCCTCGCCCAGATACATTCCTTTTCCAAATTAATGCTGTTACGGTTAACGACTTGCGTGAACATGTTTCATGTCGGAAACATAAACTTGTGAATGAGTCGGCTTCTCCTCATCCGTAGGCATTTCGCTGCTAGATGATCCATCAAAGATCCATCATCGTACTCAGACCGGGTAACGTCCATTGGTAACTTGCAAGCAATAAAGATAAATGTGTCATCAACTGAGATCAAGCGGTGCTTACGCCCACGGCCCACACAACAGCCCCTTATCACGACACGCCCGTGGAGCTTTACTCCTGACCCAGCTCACGACACACCAGTGGAGCTTTACTCCTGACCCGGCTCACGACACGCCAGTGGAGCTTTACTCCTGACCCGGCTCACGACACGCCAGTGGAGCTTTACTCTTTACTCCTGACCCGGCTCACGACACGCCAGTGGAGCTTTACTCCTGACCCGGCTCACGACACGCCAGTGGAGCTTTACTCCTGACCCGGCTCACGACACACCAGTGGAGCTTTACTCCTGACCCAGCTCACGACACACCAGTGGAGCTTTACTCCTGACCCGGCTCACGACACGCCAGTGGAGCTTTACTCCTGACCCGGCTCACGACACGCCAGTGGAGCTTTACTCTTTACTCCTGACCCGGCTCACGACACGCCAGTGGAGCTTTACTCCTGACCCGGCTCACGACACGCCAGTGGAGCTTTACTCCTGACTCGGCTCACGACACGCCAGTGGAGCTTTACTCTTTACTCCTGACCCGGCTCACGACACGCCAGTGGAGCTTTACTCCTGACCCGGCTCACGACACGCCAGTGGAGCTTTACTCTTTACTCCTGACCCGGCTCACGACACGCCAGTGGAGCTTTACTCCTGACCCGGCTCACGACACGCCAGTGGAGCTTTACTCTTTACTCCTGACCCGGCTCACGACACGCCAGTGGAGCTTTACTCCTGACCCGGCTCACGACACGCCAGTGGAGCTTTACTCCTGACTCGGCTCACGACACGCCAGTGGAGCTTTACTCTTTACTCCTGACCCGGCTCACGACACGCCAGTGGAGCTTTACTCCTGACCCGGCTCACGACACGCCAGTGGAGCTTTACTCTTTACTCCTGACCCGGCTCACGACACGCCAGTGGAGCTTTACTCCTGACCCGGCTCACGACACGCCAGTGGAGCTTTACTCCTGACCCGGCTCACGACACGCCAGTGGAGCTTTACTCCTGACCCGGCTCACGACACGCCAGTGGAGCTTTACTCCTGACCCGGCTCACGACACGCCAGTGGAGCTTTACTCCTGACCCAGCTCACGACACACCAGTGGAGCTTTACTCCTGACCCGGCTCACGACACGCCAGTGGAGCTTTACTCCTGACCGGGCTCACGACACGCCAGTGGAGCTTTACTCCTGACCCGGCTCACAACACGCCAGTGGAGCTTTACTCCTGACCCGGCTCACGACACGCCAGTGGAGCTTTACTCCTGACCCGGCACACGACACACCAGTGGAGCTTTACTCCTGACCCGGCTCACGACACGCCAGTGGAGCTTTACTCTTTACTCCTGACCCGGCTCACGACACGCCAGTGGAGCTTTACTCTTTACTCCTGACCCGGCTCACGACACGCCAGTGGAGCTTTACTCCTGACCCGGCTCACGACACGCCAGTGGAGCTTTACTCCTGACTCGGCTCACGACACGCCAGTGGAGCTTTACTCTTTACTCCTGACCCGGCTCACGACACGCCAGTGGAGCTTTACTCCTGACCCGGCTCACGACACGCCAGTGGAGCTTTACTCTTTACTCCTGACCCGGCTCACGACACGCCAGTGGAGCTTTACTCTTTACTCCTGACCCGGCTCACGACACGCCAGTGGAGCTTTACTCCTGACCCGGCTCACGACACGCCAGTGGAGCTTTACTCCTGACCCGGCTCACGACACGCCAGTGGAGCTTTACTCCTGACCCGGCTCACGGACACGCCAGTGGAGCTTTACTCTTTACTCCTGACCCGGCTCACGACACGCCAGTGGAGCTTTACTCCTGACCCGGCTCACGACACGCCAGTGGAGCTTTACTCCTGACCCGGCTCACGACACACCAGTGGAGCTTTACTCCTGACCCGGCTCACGATACACGCCAGTGGAGCTTTACTCCTGACCCGGCTCACGACACGCCAGTGGAGCTTTACTCCTGACCCGGCTCACGACACGCCAGTGGAGCTATACTCCTGACCCGGCTCACGACACGCCAGTGGAGCTTTACTCCTGACCCGGCTCACGACGACACGCCAGTGGAGCTTTACTCCTGACCCGGCTCACGACACGCCAGTGGAGCTTTACTCTTTACTCCTGACCCGGCTCACGACACGCCAGTGGAGCTTTACTCTTTACTCCTGACCCGGCTCATGACACACCAGTGGAGCTTTACTCCTGACCCGGCTCACGACACGCCAGTGGAGCTTTACTCCTGACCCGGCTCACGACACGCCAGTGGAGCTTTACTCCTGACCCGGCTCACGACACGCCAGTGGAGCTTTACTCCTGACCCGGCTCACGACACGCCAGTGGAGCTTTACTCCTGACCCGGCTCACGACACACCAGTGGAGCTTTACTCCTGACCCGGCACACGACACGCCAGTGGAGCTTTACTCCTGACCCGGCTCACGACACGCCAGTGGAGCTTTACTCTTTACTCCTGACCCGGCTCACGACACGCCAGTGGAGCTATACTCCTGACCCGGCTCACGACACGCCAGTGGAGCTTTACTCCTGACCCGGCTCACGACGACACGCCAGTGGAGCTTTACTCCTGACCCGGCTCACGACACGCCAGTGGAGCTTTACTCTTTACTCCTGACCCGGCTCACGACACGCCAGTGGAGCTTTACTCTTTACTCCTGACCCGGCTCATGACACACCAGTGGAGCTTTACTCCTGACCCGGCTCACGACACGCCAGTGGAGCTTTACTCCTGACCCGGCTCACGACACGCCAGTGGAGCTTTACTCCTGACTCGGCTCACGACACGCCAGTGGAGCTTTACTCCTGACCCGGCTCACGGACACGCCAGTGGAGCTTTACTCTTTACTCCTGACCCGGCTCACGACACGCCAGTGGAGCTTTACTCCTGACCCGGCTCACGACACGCCAGTGGAGCTTTACTCCTGACCCGGCTCACGGACACGCCAGTGGAGCTTTACTCTTTACTCCTGACCCGGCTCACGACACGCCAGTGGAGCTTTACTCCTGACCCGGCTCACGACACGCCAGTGGAGCTTTACTCTTTACTCCTGACCCAGCTCACGACACACCAGTGGAGCTTTACTCCTGACCCGGCTCACGGACACGCCAGTGGAGCTTTACTCTTTACTCCTGACCCGGCTCACGACACGCCAGTGGAGCTTTACTCCTGACCCGGCTCACGACACGCCAGTGGAGCTTTACTCCTGACTCGGCTCACGACACGCCAGTGGAGCTTTACTCTTTACTCCTGACCCGGCTCACGACACGCCAGTGGAGCTTTACTCCTGACCCGGCTCACGACACGCCAGTGGAGCTTTACTCTTCACTCCTGACCCGGCTCACGACACGCCAGTGGAGCTTTACTCCTGACCCGGCTCACGACACGCCAGTGGAGCTTTACTCTTTACTCCTGACCCGGCTCACGACACGCCAGTGGAGCTTTACTCCTGACCCGGCTCACGACACGCCAGTGGAGCTTTACTCCTGACTCGGCTCACGACACGCCAGTGGAGCTTTACTCTTTACTCCTGACCCGGCTCACGACACGCCAGTGGAGCTTTACTCCTGACCCGGCTCACGACACGCCAGTGGAGCTTTACTCTTTACTCCTGACCCGGCTCACGACACGCCAGTGGAGCTTTACTCCTGACCCGGCTCACGACACGCCAGTGGAGCTTTACTCCTGACCCGGCTCACGACACGCCAGTGGAGCTTTACTCCTGACCCGGCTCACGACACGCCAGTGGAGCTTTACTCCTGACCCGGCTCACGACACGCCAGTGGAGCTTTACTCCTGACCCAGCTCACGACACACCAGTGGAGCTTTACTCCTGACCCGGCTCACGACACGCCAGTGGAGCTTTACTCCTGACCGGGCTCACGACACGCCAGTGGAGCTTTACTCCTGACCCGGCTCACAACACGCCAGTGGAGCTTTACTCCTGACCCGGCTCACGACACGCCAGTGGAGCTTTACTCCTGACCCGGCACACGACACACCAGTGGAGCTTTACTCCTGACCCGGCTCACGACACGCCAGTGGAGCTTTACTCTTTACTCCTGACCCGGCTCACGACACGCCAGTGGAGCTTTACTCTTTACTCCTGACCCGGCTCACGACACGCCAGTGGAGCTTTACTCCTGACCCGGCTCACGACACGCCAGTGGAGCTTTACTCCTGACTCGGCTCACGACACGCCAGTGGAGCTTTACTCTTTACTCCTGACCCGGCTCACGACACGCCAGTGGAGCTTTACTCCTGACCCGGCTCACGACACGCCAGTGGAGCTTTACTCTTTACTCCTGACCCGGCTCACGACACGCCAGTGGAGCTTTACTCCTGACCCGGCTCACGACACGCCAGTGGAGCTTTACTCTTTACTCCTGACCCGGCTCACGACACGCCAGTGGAGCTTTACTCCTGACCCGGCTCACGACACGCCAGTGGAGCTTTACTCCTGACCCGGCTCACGATACACGCCAGTGGAGCTTTACTCCTGACCCGGCTCACGACACGCCAGTGGAGCTTTACTCCTGACCCGGCTCACGACACGCCAGTGGAGCTTTACTCCTGACCCGGCACACGACACACCAGTGGAGCTTTACTCCTGACCCGGCTCACGACACACCAGTGGAGCTTTACTCCTGACCCGGCTCACGACGACACGCCAGTGGAGCTTTACTCCTGACCCGGCTCACGACACGCCAGTGGAGCTTTACTCTTTACTCCTGACCCGGCTCACGACACGCCAGTGGAGCTTTACTCTTTACTCCTGACCCGGCTCACGACACGCCAGTGGAGCTTTACTCCTGACCCGGCTCACGACACGCCAGTGGAGCTTTACTCCTGACCCGGCTCACGACACGCCAGTGGAGCTTTACTCCTGACCCGGCTCACGGACACGCCAGTGGAGCTTTACTCTTTACTCCTGACCCGGCTCACGACACGCCAGTGGAGCTTTACTCCTGACCCGGCTCACGACACGCCAGTGGAGCTTTACTCCTGACCCGGCTCACGACACACCAGTGGAGCTTTACTCCTGACCCGGCTCACGATACACGCCAGTGGAGCTTTACTCCTGACCCGGCTCACGACACGCCAGTGGAGCTTTACTCCTGACCCGGCTCACGACACGCCAGTGGAGCTATACTCCTGACCCGGCTCACGACACGCCAGTGGAGCTTTACTCCTGACCCGGCTCACGACGACACGCCAGTGGAGCTTTACTCCTGACCCGGCTCACGACACGCCAGTGGAGCTTTACTCTTTACTCCTGACCCGGCTCACGACACGCCAGTGGAGCTTTACTCTTTACTCCTGACCCGGCTCATGACACACCAGTGGAGCTTTACTCCTGACCCGGCTCACGACACGCCAGTGGAGCTTTACTCCTGACCCGGCTCACGACACGCCAGTGGAGCTTTACTCCTGACCCGGCTCACGACACGCCAGTGGAGCTTTACTCCTGACCCGGCTCACGACACGCCAGTGGAGCTTTACTCCTGACCCGGCTCACGACAAACCAGTGGAGCTTTACTCCTGACCCGGCACACGACACGCCAGTGGAGCTTTACTCCTGACCCGGCTCACGACACGCCAGTGGAGCTTTACTCTTTACTCCTGACCCGGCTCACGACACGCCAGTGGAGCTATACTCCTGACCCGGCTCACGACACGCCAGTGGAGCTTTACTCCTGACCCGGCTCACGACGACACGCCAGTGGAGCTTTACTCCTGACCCGGCTCACGACACGCCAGTGGAGCTTTACTCTTTACTCCTGACCCGGCTCACGACACGCCAGTGGAGCTTTACTCTTTACTCCTGACCCGGCTCATGACACACCAGTGGAGCTTTACTCCTGACCCGGCTCACGACACGCCAGTGGAGCTTTACTCCTGACCCGGCTCACGACACGCCAGTGGAGCTTTACTCCTGACTCGGCTCACGACACGCCAGTGGAGCTTTACTCCTGACCCGGCTCACGGACACGCCAGTGGAGCTTTACTCTTTACTCCTGACCCGGCTCACGACACGCCAGTGGAGCTTTACTCCTGACCCGGCTCACGACACGCCAGTGGAGCTTTACTCCTGACCCGGCTCACGGACACGCCAGTGGAGCTTTACTCTTTACTCCTGACCCGGCTCACGACACGCCAGTGGAGCTTTACTCCTGACCCGGCTCACGACACGCCAGTGGAGCTTTACTCTTTACTCCTGACCCAGCTCACGACACACCAGTGGAGCTTTACTCCTGACCCGGCTCACGGACACGCCAGTGGAGCTTTACTCTTTACTCCTGACCCGGCTCACGACACGCCAGTGGAGCTTTACTCCTGACCCGGCTCACGACACGCCAGTGGAGCTTTACTCTTTACTCCTGACCCAGCTCACGACACACCAGTGGAGCTTTACTCCTGACCCGGCTCACGGACACGCCAGTGGAGCTTTACTCTTTACTCCTGACCCGGCTCACGACACGCCAGTGGAGCTTTACTCCTGACCCGGCTCACGACACGCCAGTGGAGCTTTACTCTTTACTCCTGACCCAGCTCACGACACACCAGTGGAGCTTTACTCCTGACCCGGCTCACGACACGCCAGTGGAGCTTTACTCCTGACCCGGCTCACGACACGCCAGTGGAGCTTTACTCCTGACTCGGCTCACGACACGCCAGTGGAGCTTTACTCCTGACCCGGCACACGACACACCAGTGGAGCTTTACTCCTGACCCGGCTCACGACACGCCAGTGGAGCTTTACTCCTGACCCGGCTCACAACACGCCAGTGGAGCTTTACTCCTGACCCGGCTCACGACACGCCAGTGGAGCTTTACTCCTGACTCGGCTCACGACACGCCAGTGGAGCTTTACTCTTTACTCCTGACCCAGCTCACGACACACCAGTGGAGCTTTACTCCTGACCCGGCTCACGACGACACGCCAGTGGAGCTTTACTCCTGACCCAGCTCACGACACGCCAGTGGAGCTTTACTCCTGACTCGGCTGCCGAGATGCGGCCGCGGCGCCCCACTGATGTCGATGATCACCAGATGAGACACGCTTGTGGCGTTGAATTGTCAACGCCGCGAGCTTCTCTGGGTTTGAGTGGGTGGGTACGGCTCTGAACCTGGTGGTGCTGCCTCCGCTTCCACCTCTGCTGGTAGTCAGCCTTAGTCTGTCTCATCACCTCCATTGTCAGAGTTAACCTGGCTGATCCAACAATGACCTTGTCGAGCCGGCGATGCGTGTAACTCTTTGGAACCCGGCGGATGAAGTCCGGGACGCCCCGGTTCCAACTCCGCGCTCCTAAACCTGGAGGCCTCCCGACTTTGCACCGCCGGAGCTGGGGCGGAACGGTGGGCGTGGCACTCCAGTTGTAAGCTTGGGTGTTTGTGTGTGGTAAATGAGGCCGCTTAAAGTTAAATTATCCTTCTAAACCTGGGCGCAGTATCTCCAATTACGCGTTGACCGGTTAAGATTCGCCAGATTCCGCAGATGAGTTGCATTGCGGGGCGGCCGCCGGGTGCCTATGACACTGCAATGGCAAGCCGGTATCGCGGCCCCAGTTGGCGCTATTTCACTAAGCTGCCGGGCGTCAGTGTGTGTACCGGCCGGTGCGATCGCCGCAGCAACCGGATCAATGAATTTGCACCTTAAGTGGATTTGCGGTGACAGTGGCGGTGTCCTGGCGGCAAAGCTGAGCGCAGGGAGCGGCCGACTCCGCGTCATGTGACGTAAAGTGTCAATACAGAGGCAGCTCTGGCCGGACGATTATATGCAACGATTGCACATCAGAACCGGATTAACCACGGGTGTCCGGGAAGGGAAGGAGTCGTTCGTCAATGGCGGATCGTGCTGGAAACGCGCCCGGGTAGCGGCTAATAGAGAATAATAAGTTATTAAACAGTCAGTCGATGTCGGGGGATCAGCGATCGGTATCGCCGTTGATTGGCTCGTCTGTCGACATTTATTCGCTCGTTTTTCTCAATTGACGTGACCGAACCGTCCCCATTTTTCACATTTATGTCACAAGCCGTCTGCAGTGGTCGGCGCGGTTCCTATCTGATCTATAACTGCCAATTTAGAGAGTAAAGTACCTGTTCGATCGGCCTGGTTTATCGTTTCAGAGGTGACGTTTTCGTACGAATCGGCCACAGCGCGCTGCAGAGCGCAGCCGTTTTTTTTCTTCTCGCGCGCGCGTAGACCTTTCTGCCACGGCAGGTGGAGCTAAACCTATCAGAGATCCTTGTAGATGTGTGTTTTTTTTCTCTATTTGGTTCGGTCTGGTGCGCTGCATGATCCCAGAGCGCCCATCGTGTCGTGGCTCACCAGCACCGTATCAGCGGAGGCAGCAGTATCTCGACTCTCATCTGTACCCAGGCAATAGGATAATTAGTCGCTGTGGAGCAGCGTGCTGCACGCTGCTATATTTCACAGGCCCATCCTCCAGAAGCAGGATCTCATTAATATTTGGGTGAAACAGTTTTTGAAATTCCTGCGTTTCTTGTAGTTTTTTTTACATAATCCTCTTCGTAGGGATTACGTGGACTGCCGCAGGAATCTCGTCAAGTGAATGGGAGCAAAGGAAGCGCACGCAGATTCTCACCGGCGGCTAGAAACCCTGTGATCAGCTGGAATGATATGGAGACGAAGGCATGGAGGCATGGTAGGGGCACTATTTTCACACGATGGCCAGCTTCTAGGACTAATTGGTATCTCAAACACTTTTTAATCTAGAGATTACTATGCCATAGTTCCCCGCTAAAGTTTCCTGATTCGGGGAATATGCTAAGTCGGCGATTCTTCCCAACATTGCCGGCCATAAACGCATATTGAGCGTGATCAAAACACCTTCGCCTATAAATCGTTGCAAGGAATATAACAATGGAAAACATCTGAGAGGATTTAATCTTAAGCGTATTCAGAAGTGTAGTTAACCATTACAGGCCAATATTATAAGGAAACATTCATTTTATGAGGTTACATTTGTGTATAATGGCGATAGAAGACAATCTAAAATATGTGTAAATGTCTACGGTTTAAGTGACATTTATGAACAGAAAGCATCACCGGGCTGGGTTTAAAACATATAAATTCATCCAGTGGAATTATTACAATGATGTAACTAATATTTCCCTGTATTCGAATACATTACTCTTTAATTAATGATTGGCCACTACACAATTTTGGAGCACTTTTTTAGAACTGAGGCCAATTTCACAAAGCAAAAAAAATTGTAATTACAAAGAATTTCTTTGTTATTACAAATCATTTTTACACATGTTTGTAGTTTGGATTTCACAAAACCCCAGGGCAGTAAATCTCAATTTACTATTCAAAAACTAGTTTACAAAGATATTGTTTGTAAAAAATGTTTGTAATTGCACATATTCTATTTATCAAATGTTGACTTGATCAAAAGATTTTGAGAGTAGTTATGTTGTGAGGAAATGTTTGCAATTACAAACTTGTAATTCCAGTGGGTCAGGGGTTCTAAATTTCAGAAACTGCATTGATAGTTGACGTTGTTTGACTGTTCAGGTTATTTTTTTTGTGAGGCTGCTACGTTGCCGAGGTTGTTAGGGTAATGGTTTAGTTATGCATATGTATAGCTGCCCCAAAAAGTTATTTCCCGAGAGATTCGAACAGGGATCTCCAGCTTTGAAGTCCAGTCACAGTGCACCTTACCGATTGCGCTAGGATGTGATGTGCCTCCGCGCGGAGAAACGCATGACGATAGGATTGCAGCGGTCAACGATGTCTTGCGCAATGAGCAGTGAACCTTCACCCTTTACGACATAGGAAATCGGCTAGGTTAGGTGAAAAAATGTTCGAGAAATTCAACGATCTTTCTTTTGAGAGTAGTTATGTTGTTATGCTCCGCCACCCGGTGAATGGCCAAATTATGTTTACTCGAATTGCTTACCAAGATGTATGTTTACGATCAGCGTTTGCATTCCGATGAAATGTTAATTAAAAGATAGTTCTCCCTATAAATAATTGTATTTTGAATAACAAAATAAACCACAATGTAAATATTTGTTCAATCAATTAGTTAACAGCCAAAGTATTTGTCATTAGCATCAAGTTATGGCAAACGTTCTTGATTTCAAGGTTTCAGCTGTACTAACATTTGTGTTTACAATTTTCTTTACAATCGGTAAATCAGAGGTGGTGAATGTTTGTGAAATGTCTGTTTGTGAGGTTTGCAATATTTTCTTGCGTTTGTAATCGCAAACATGTGTAATTACTAACTTCTTCGCGAATTGGCCTCTGATCACAGTGTAATACTGTATACCCAATGCGATCCTTTTCATCGGTGGTAGCAAAAAGCGTTTGCAACAGCAACTAGACGCTCTGTTATTTTTTCTCTTCACATTCTGCTAAATAACGAAAGGTTTAAAAAGTTACCGTCTTTACATTAAACATATTGCATTTAGGTTTCGTGTAGTTATATCATGCATCCATAATGCAAAACATATTTACATCGTGAGTCATGTAATCGCTTAAACAAAAGGTAGATACTCGTACCTAATATATTCACTACCAACGCATTGTTTGATATTTATGTTTAGCCACTGACAAGCAATGGGTCTTTGCACTATAAACGCACACCTCAAACAATGTCTATTCAAAATCATTTACATTTCCTAGTTTTGTTTTCTTCAGCCAAAACTGTCGTTAAAATGTATACTTTGCTATTTCATGAATGTCCTCCCCCGGCCCCGCTTTATGGCCAGACCTTACAGATGCCGGCAGTTGACAATCAACTGACCGAGATGTTATGTACGGATTTCTCCTCTCTGTCTGGACTGACCCAGATGTTATGAACGGATTTCTCTCTGTCTGGACTGACCCAGATGTTATGTACGGATTTATCTCTGTCTGGACTGACCGAGATGTTATGTACGGATTTATCTCTGTCTGGACTGACCGAGATGTTATGTACGGATTTCTCTCTGTCTGGACTGACCGAGATGTTATGTACGGATTTATATCTGTCTGTCTGGACTGACCGAGATGTTATGTACGGATTTATCTCTGTCTGGACTGACCGAGATGTTATGTACGGATTTATCTCTGTCTGTCTGGACTGACCGAGATGTTATGTAAGGATCTATCTCTGTCTGGACTGATCGAGATGTTATGTACGGATTTCTCTCTGTCTGGACTGACCGAGATGTTATGTACGGATTTATCTCTGTCTGTCTGGACTGACCGAGATGTTATGTAAGGATCTATCTCTGTCTGGACTGACCGAGATGTGATGTACGGATTTATCTCTGTCTGTCTGGACTGACCGAGATGTTATGTAAGGATCTATCTCTGTCTGGACTGATCGAGATGTTATGTACGGATTTCTCTCTGTCTGGACTGACCGAGATGTTATGTACGAATTTCTCTCTGTCTGGACTGAACCAGATGTTATGTACGGATTTCTCTCTGTTTGGACTGACTGATATGTTATGCACATATTTATCTCTGTCTGGACTGACCGAGATGTTATGTACGGATTTATCTCTGTCTGTCTGGACTGACCGATATGTTATGTACGAATTTCTCCTCTCTGTCTGGACTGACCGAGATGTTATGTAAGGATTTATCTCTGTCTGGACTGATCGAGATGTTATGTACGGATTACTCTCGGTCTGGACTGACCGAGATGTTATGTACGGATTTATCTCTGTCTGGACTGACCGAGATGTTATGTACAGATTTATCTCTGTCTGGACTGACCGAGATGTTATGTACGGATTTCTCTCTGTCTGGACTGACCGAGATGTTATGTACGGATTTATCTCTGGTCTGGACTGACCGAGATGTTATGTATGGATTTCTCTCTGTCTGGACTGACCGAGATGTTATGTACGGATTTATCTCTGTCTGGACTGACCAAGATGTTATGTACGGATCTCTTATCTCTGTCTGGACTGGCCAAGATGTTATGTACATATTTATCTCTGTTTGGACTGACCGATATGTCATGTACGGACTTATCTCTGTCTAGACTGACTGAGATGTTATGTACGGATTTCTCTCTGTCTGGACTGACCAAGATGTTATGCACATATCTCTCTGTCTGGACTGACCGAGATGTTATGTACGGTTTCTCGCTGTCTGGACTGACCGATATGTTATGTACGGATTTATATCTGTCTGGACTGACCGAGATGTTATGTACGGATTTATCTCTGTCTGGACTGACCAAGATGTTATGTACGGATTTCTCCTCTCTGTCTGGACTGACCGAGATGTTATGTACGGATTTATCTATGTCTGGACTGACCGAGATGTTATGCACATATTTTTCTCTGTCTGGACTGACCGAGTTGTTATGTACGGATTTCTCTCCGTCTGGACCATTTTCCTATATCAGTATAGCAGGGCCTATTTTAAGGGAAAACCACTGGGGGGAGGGGCAAAAAGGTATCCCCATTTTTGGGGGCACCTTTTTGTGGCAAAAGGTATCCCATTTTTGTCCTCCGCGGATTTGGGCCAGTCACTTGATTTTGGTATTCGAGCTTAAGAAATTCACTTTTCGAATTCACAAAAATTGATTTTGTGGACATTTTTGCGATAAAAAAAAAGTGGAGGTAAACAAAAAAAAATCACAAATCCGAGACAGCCATTTGGAAGAAAATGTAATTTCCTTTCTTTTGACGTTGTTTATTTGCAATTTGCTTTGAAACTCTATTTTTACGATTTTCCCAACATTTATTGTTTTTCCACCAAAAATGCATGACATGACGTCATTAAAACGTTATTATCTCCCAAAATACTACATTAATTTCATTGAAATTTAGTGAGAAGACTTATAATTGGTGCAGTATAAGGCATTGCAAGTTTCACGTTGATATCTATCACAGTTTTAAAGTTATTGAGAAAATACGGGAGGGGGAAAATTCTTCCCCCCTCCCAGCGGGGCGCGTGTCACCGGGGCTGCATGAATTGCATCAGGTGTGCTGTTTTGTCTATCATTGAAAGCAAGGGATATATACAAACTTCAAATTCAATCACTTGAGAAAAGAAAAAACTTCCGTTTTCATGACGTTTTCTCCTAAGATCATTGTTTTTTTCACGGTCAGTGCAGGGAACGCGCAGGAGGGGGGGGGGGGGGGGAATACTTGTATTGCATGCCCCCCCCTCCAGATTCTTGTGTGTGTGGGGGAGGGAAGGGGGGGGGGGGGGGTTGCCCCTGATGTCCGCCCCTGGATCCGCCAGTGGGGGCGGATGCCATCCTCCTTAGATTTGTTTTGGAAATAGCGGAAAACGACACAATTTCGCGCCGCCATTTTTGAGACAACTGCTTGCCAAGAGACTATCTTTTTTTGAGACTATCAATTGCCAAAATCCTGTGAATTTGTTTACCTCGGGTCTCCTCAGGTCACATCACTAAGTCAGGTCTAGTGATCCCACCTCCAAAAAATGTGAGGTCGTGCCGCCGTAGCACATTGTTTGACCGATTAGTTGAATACTCACAGGATTTAAGCAGGTTACAAACACCTACAATTCTGCTATTTCGGATGATTTTGATATCGGTGACCTAAGGTGAAGTCTATTTTGTGACTTCCCAATTATAAGTAATTGGGGAAACATGAAAATGCATATAAATCCACAGGAAATGGCCAAATTTGCCCAATTTTCCCCAGAGTCCCGCATCTTTTGCAAAATACAAAGATCCAGTGGCGGATCTAGGGTTGGGCAAAATGGGCAATTGCCCCCCCCCCCCCAAAAAAAACGCCTGAAATCGGCGCAAGATTGACACATGTCCTGATATAGAAGAAAATCTCAGCAACTTTTACTAAGGAAAGTTAGTTTTAGCACGCGCCCTGGACGGGGAGGGAGGGGGGGGGGGGGAATCCACCCACCCATCCGGTTTTTCGCAGATAGCGCAAAAATGGCGGCGCTGCACGCCGCCGTTTTTTGTGCATACCTGTTCGGAAATGAACTACCCGCATTATGTCAAATTCTTGATCTCGGATCATCTCAGGTCAGGTCACCAGATCTAGTCAGGTGATGACCCTACCTCCAAAACGTTTGCGGTAGTACCGCAGCCACAGTTTTAGGCCGATCGGTTTCAATCTTGCAGGATTTGATAAGATGATTGCTACCTAAAATTTGTTTATCTCGGATTTTTTTATATCGGTGACCTAAGGTCAGGTCAATTTCGTGACCGCCAACACTGTTTTGTCAATAACTATCGACATAATGACGATAGAGAAGTGAAAACGGTACCAATGTGTTTGTCTCGTCGAGACACGTCCCCCAATATGCAACATGATCTAATTGGGTCACCACTTGACCTTGACCTGAGATCAAATTTCTCAGTTGAGCTAACCTAGTCAACATTAACATGATTCAAAGCGCCTGGACGAAACAAACATGATGGCGTCAAACGTAATGATTTATCTTTATTAGGTAAAAAGTTATTTGTGAAAAACAGTTTTGCCCAATTTTTTTTTTTTTTGACATTTGATGACCTCTGGAGCCTAAACTATTGACCTGAGCTAAAATCTGAGGACACCCTGTCGATTGAATTTTTCAAGAGCTTTCCATTACTTTTCCGTTTGTTCCTAGCTATCATAGTTCATGTGATATCTGGGGATTTCTGGAGCGAAGTCCTAAAACTGTAAAATCTGACCTTTGATCACCTCTGGTGACCTCAATATTGACCTGACCTAAAAACAAATACCGATATACTTTCCATAGAGCTTGTTTCGACCTATCTAACACCGTTTTTGCTTGTTACGTTGCGTGGTTTTCGAGATCATAGAGGGGGGCGTTTCGACGCCCCCCCCTCGAACTCGGCTCCTATGGGATGTACACCAAGCCCGAAAACATCGTTCGAAAGCTTGTCCAAAAGCATTTTGAAGTTATTTCGGCATTTTCTTAACAGGTCAATATTGAGGTCACCAGAGGTCATCAAAGTTCAAATTTTCCATTTTTAGGACTTCACTCCAGAAACCTCCAGATATCACAGGAACTATGCTAGCTAGGAACAAACGAAAAAAAAACAATGGAAAGCTCTTAAAACATTCAATCGACACGGATCGCCACGTGTCCTCCTCAGATTTCAGCTCAGATCAATAGCTTAGGCTCCAGAGCTCATCAAATGTAAAAAACTATGTTTTAGCAAAAGAGTTTTCACAAATTACCTTTTACCTGAATATGATAAGGAAATCATTTTGGCGTCATCGTGTTTGTCTCGTCAAGGCACTTCGAATCATATTCATGGTGACCAGGTTAGGTCAACTTAGATATTTGACCTCAGGTCAAGGTCAAGTGGTGACCCAATTAGGTCATGCTGGACATTGGGAGACGTGCCTTGACGAGACAAACACATTGTTGGCAGTTTCACTTATCTATCTTTGTTTGGTCGATAGTTATTGACACAAAAGTGTTGGTGACCTCGGATGACCTCGGCTGACCCTGTAGAGGTCACTGAACGAAAATTGCACCTGGGTCTTCAAGAATGTCCTATGATAACATTATCTAGAAGAAATTGGGCTGATATCGTGCGTATCCTCAGAATAGGAAGCATTTTAATATTTCCCCATTGACATATAATGGGTAGGTCACGAAATTGACCCGACCTTAGGTCACTGATATCAAACATCCGAGATATACGAATTGTAGGTACCTAGGGCTTTATAAAATCCTGTAAGTACGATGTCTATCGGCCAAAAGTACCGGAGCCTGCTGCAGAGGTTGAAGGAGTCCAGGAAACCAGTCATTGTGACTGGCATCCTCCCTCGCTGTGGAGCCAGTGAGGAGTGGTACTCGAGAGCTCTGTCTGTGAACAGCTCAGTTCAGAACTTATGTTCAGCTATGGGGCTTAGTTATGTAGACTTATGGGATCAGTTCTATGAGTGGCATAGGTACTATATGAAGGATGGGCTTCACTTATCGGATGAGGGGGCAAGGGCTTTGGGAGATGCCTACAGAAGTGTCATTCAGGGAAACTAGGTAGGAGGGGGGGGGGGGGGGGGGGGGGTTCAGGGACGCTAGTACTAGGGCATCAGGAAGTAAGCATTGGTAGAAGTTCATGTCAGAATAGGACAGTAGATCATAATTCCCTCAGAATTAGTAGAGTCAGCTCAAAGTATAAGATCACATGTGTGTTGCTGAATGCCCAAAGTATTAGGTCTAAATTTGATGAGTTTGAGTGTTATGTTGCCCTTGAAAAGCCTGATATCATTTGTGTAACCGAGACATGGGTTAGTGAGGGGTATAATAGGGATAGGCTACAGGATTTCGAGTTACAAGGGTATAACATGTTCTCATACTGCAGAGAATCACGGCAGGGAGGCGGAGTGTTTGTATATGTAAATAGCTTGTACTGCACTACTAGAGTTGATGATTCTAGTAAAGTAAAAGAAGTAGAATCAATCTGGCTTGACATTAAAATTGGTACAGGAAACAGAGGAAGGTTGAGGATAGGTGCATTTTACAGACCAGGGAATCTTCCAAGGAACTCCCAAGCTGAAACAGACCAAGATATTTGTGAGGAAATACGTAGGAACTTTCGGGCTCAGTGTCTTATTATGGGAGATTTTAACTTAAGAGGATACGAAAGTATAGCAGAGGAAACAAATGAGTGTAGGTTGTATAGGCAAATCTTTGAAGAGGAGCTTTTCATGCATCAGTTTGTAACAGAGCCAACCAGACATTGCTCCATTCTAGACCTTGTATTCTCAGACAACAGTGATCTAGTTAGTGACATAAGTATTTGTGCAGGTCTAGGAACCAGTGATCACAATATGGTTAAATTCAATATCTCATCAGAAATGAGGCCCAAAGATAACCTTATTATGGTTCCAAACTTCAGCCGGGCTGATTTTGATGGTATTAGAAATGACCTCGCACAGATAAAATGGAACGTTGAGTTGGCAGGTTTAGATGCATGTGAGGCCTGGAATGTTTTCAAAGCTAGATTAAGCCAAATTCAAAATCTGCATATACCCCTCAGGCACAAACGTAACAGAACCAAGGGCAATCCAGTTTGGCTTACCCCAGAAGTAAGGAGTGCTATACAAGCTAAAAGAAGTGCATTTGGCATTTTGAAGGGATCTTCACTAGATATAAATCAGAAGGCCTACCAGAATGCAAGAAATTCAGTTAAGAAAAAGGTCAGAGCAGCTAAAAGGGCAAAGGAACTTGATTTTGCTAGACATTGTAATGCAGATAGTAAGAAGTTCTTCAGTTTTTATAAGTTAAGTACAGTTTCCAAAAATATAGGTCCATTTAAGGTAGATGATGTGTTAGTTAGCAAGGACAGTGAAATGGTTGAAGTGCCTAATGATCAGTTTCAATCTGTCTTTACTATCGAGGACCAGAGTAGTATTGCAGCACTTCAGCCTGAGCTAGAGACAGAGGAGACTATAGGAGAGCTAGGTGGCATAAGTAGTGAACTTGTTCTAGAATATCTAAAGAAAGTAAGGCCTAACAAGGCAGAAGGACCTGATGAAATCCATGCTAGACTTTTAAGAGAATCTGAAAGGGAGTTGTCGGTTCCATTAGCCATAATATTTTCTAAATCACTTGCAGATAGTAAAATTCCACTTGATTGGAAAAGAGCAAATGTTGCTCCTATTCATAAAAAGGGAGATAGAAGTAAAGAGGAAAACTATAGACCAGTTAGTCTGACCTCATTAGTCTGCAAGGTGCTTGAATCAATCATCAAAGATAAGATTGTTGAATTCTTGGAGCAAAATGAACTCATCAAGGATACACAGCATGGCTTTAGGAAGGGCCGTTCTTGTTTAACTAATCTTCTGGAGTTTTTGGATGTTGCAACAGATAGCTTTGATCAGGGTAAACAGCTAGATGTAGCTTTTCTTGATTTCAGTAAAGCATTTGACAAAGTCCCCCATACAAGACTGGGGTTGCAACTTAAAATTCATGGGATCAGGGGCAAGATTCTGGATTGGATAGAAACGTGGCTTTCAGGACGCCAGCAAAGGGTTATATTGAATGGGTGCCAATCACAATGGAAGGAGGTTCTCAGTGGGGTTCCACAGGGCTCAGTCCTGGGCCCATTGCTTTTTATAATATTTGTGAATGCAATTGAGAACAGTATAGACAGCAAAGTCTTGAAATTTGCAGACGATCTAAAAGTTGTCAGGATTATTAGAGGAAAACATGATCAGGATGTTTTTCAATCAGATCTGGACAAGCTAGTTGAGTGGTCTGAAGCATGGCAGATGAAATTCAATTTGAGTAAATGTAAGATTATGCACGCTGGACGGGTTAGCAGTAAACATAGGTATGAAATGGGTGGGCAGAAAATGGAGCAGATTGAAAAGGAAAGAGATTTAGGTGTCGTGGTAAACAATAGACTATCAGCGTCAGACCAGGTTGTAGAAGCTAGGAAAAAGGCACTTAGAATGCTAGGGGCCATTAACAGAAATGTTTCCTACAAGAGTGAAAAGGTAATAACAAAACTGTATTGTGCATACGTTAGACCACATTTGGAGTATTGTGTACAAGCCTGGTCTCCAACATATGAGAAAGATTGCTGGTTGTTAGAAAGAGTTCAAAAAAGGACAACAAAAATGGTTAATTGTCTTGGTAGTTTACCTTATGAAGATAGATTAAAGAAATTGGGTATGTTTTCACTTAGATATATAGAGCTAAGAGGAGATCTAATTGAAGTCTTCAAATTTGTAAATAGTCAGCATTCTGGATATTTAAAGGGTATGTTTGAGTTCAATAGGGAAAATCGAGGTAGAGGTCATCAGCATAAACTCATTATGAAACAAAGTAGGACTAGGCTACGACAGTCATTTTTCAGTAGAAGGGTTGTAGGACATTGGAATATGCTACCAGGGAATGTCGCTGATGCAGTGACACTTGCTTCCTTCAAAATTAGATTAGATAAATACTTTACAGAGAAGGGATTAGTTCATAAATACTCGTGGGATTAGCCTTCTTTTATGCAGGTAGAGTAAGGTGATTTGAAGGGGCGAGACTGGTGGAGGGGGGGGGGGGGTGGGGGTGGGTGTGGGTGTGGGTGGGGTGGGGTGCAACCTCGGATGGGCCCAAGAGGCTCTTTGTTGCACTTTTCTTTTATGTCTTTATGTCTTTTTATGTCAAAAACTGTGGCTATGGTGTGACCACAAGCTTTTTTGGAGCTGGGGTCACGTGAATTGGTCTGGTGACCTGACCTGAGATGAACCGAGGTATTTTTTTTTAACATAATGTGGACAATTGATGTTTGAACAGCTATGCTAAAAACGGTGGCGCTGTGCGCCGCCGTTTTTCCGCTATCCTTGAAAAACCTGTGGGAGGGGGGCGTCTAAACGCCCCCCCCCCCCCGGCACGGCGCGGGTTAAATCAGCTATCAATGCATAAGCAAGCCAAATCCGATGCGTTTTCATAATTGTGTGACACTTTTTGGAATCCCCCCCCCAACCACCCGTTCTGGATCCGCCAATGCAAAGATCCATGTGGTATTTGTATCCTGTGACCTCCACGATGTAAAATATATTCACCCTGAGGTCATTCGTCATTTTTCTTCCATAACTGTTTTTACCGAACCAGTAAGGCGCCGTAGTTGGCGATGAACGAGCGAACGCAAAGGAAATGTATGGTGAATTTCAACTCGATCAGGGAAGTAGTTTCTGAGATACAAATACGTGGTGCACACGTGCGCACGTGCAGAAGCACCCCACCCCTGACTTGTGAGAATGTGGCGACTGAGAGATCCCTAACCACACTCCAAATTTGAACACAATCGGCTCAGCAGTTGCCCCCACACACTCCAAATTGTGTGGCGACGTGCCTGATCCAACAACACCCCCTCTCCCCCACTCTGCCGCCAATGGGTGATGTTCAAAGGATATTGAAATTCAAGATATTCCGGAAATAATGTAAAGATACTTATTTTGGCTGGGAAATACTAAAACTTAGGAATATCATGACATTTTCATTGGATTTGTATACATTTATCACCAGGTAAACATATTTTATTTTAATTGAATACCTATCAAGCGAAAAATGACATGGAAATACTGAAATCAGGGTGGGCAACATTTCTTGACTGGGGGGGGGGGGGCAAAACGGCTCACTGGGGGGGGGGGGCATTTGCCCCCCAGTTAACATGTTAAAATAGGCCCTGAAGTATAGACGAACTACTCCAGCTGTTGCGCCGCCCGGCAGCCGTTCCCGGTTGAAGCGACACTAGCGCCGCAGCGGGGAGACTATGAGTTAGCGCGGCAATGCTTTTTCTATGGCGGTGGGGCGATATTTGACCATAATTACCGTGGACGTTGAGGTTGAATATTTGTATTCCGTGTTATTCATTATGAATGTCTCTACGTCCTCAAACCTTTTCCAGTGCGCTACCGCACGCGGTTATTGAGTTACAGGCTGGCAAATATCGCCCTTCCGCCATAGCAAAAGCAATGCCGCGCTAACTCAATCCCTTCTCCGCTGCAACGCTAGTGTCGCCTAGCGGGAACGGCTGCAGGGCCGAGTAGTTCGTCTATACCTATATATGTCAACGGTCTGGACTGGCCGAGATGTTATGACGGATTTATCTCTGTCTGGACTGACTGAGATGTTATGTACAGATTTATATCTGTCTGGACTGACCGAGATGTTATGCACATATTTCTCTATGTCTGGACTGACCGAGATGTTATGTACGGATTTATCTCTGTCTGGAATGACCGAGATGTTATGCACATATTTCTCTCTGTCTGGACTGACCGAGATGTTATGTAAGGATTTATCTCTGTCTGGACTGACCGAGATGTTATGCACATATTTCTCTCTGTCTGGACTGACCAAGATGTTATGTACGGATTTCTCTCTGTCTGGACTGACCGAGATGTTATGTACGGATTTATCTTTGTCTGGACTGACTGGGATGTTATGTACATATTTATCTATGTCTGTCTGGACTGACCGAGATGTTATGTACATATTTATCTCTGTCTGGACTGAACGAGATATTATGCACATATTTATCTGTCTGGACTGACCGAGATGTTATGTACGGATTTCTTTTATCTGTCTGGACTGACCGATATGTTATGTATGGATTTATCTCTGTCTGTCTGGACTGACCGAGATGTTATGCACATATTTCTCTCTGTCTGGACTGACCGAGATGTTATGTACGGATTTATCTCTGTCTGGACTGACCGAGATGTTATGTACAGATTTCTCTCTGTCTGGGCTGACCGATATGTTATGTATATATTTATCTATGTCTGGACTGGCCGAGATGTTATGTACGGATTACTCTCTGTCTGGACTGACCGAGATGTTATGTACGGATTTCTCTCTGTCTGGGCTGACCGATATGTTATGTACATATTTATCTCTGTCTGGACTGACCGAGATGTTATGTACGGATTTATATATGTCTGGACTGACCGAGATGTTATGTACACATTTCTCTCTGTCTGGACTGACCGAGATGTTATGTACGGATTTCTCTCTGTCTGGACTGAACGAGATGTTATGCACACATTTCTCTCTGTCTGGACTGAACCAGATGTTATGTACGGATTTATCTCTGTCTGGACTGATCGATATGTTATGTACGGATTTCTCTCTGTCTGGACTGAACCAGATGTTATGTACGGATTCATCTCTGTCTGGACTGACCGAGATGTTATGTACGGATTTATCTCTGTCTGGACTGACCGAGATGTTATGTACGGATTTATCCTCTCTGTCTGGACTGACTGATAAATTATGTACGGATTTATCCTCTGTGTCTGGACTGACTGAGAAATTATGTACGGATTTATCCTCTCTGTCTGGACTGACTGAGAAATTATGTACGGATTTATCCTCTGTGTCTGGACTGACTGAGAAATTATGTACGGATTTATCCTCTCTGTCTGGACTGACTGAGAAATTATGTACAGATTTATCCTCTGTGTCTGGACTGACTGAGAAATTATGTACGGATTTATCCTCTCTGTCTGGACTGACTGAGAAATTATGTACGGATTTATCCTCTGTGTCTGGACGTTGCCTAATGTATGCCTTGCAATGATGTTTTGCAAGGGCTTTGCACTATGAGCGACAACAGCAGCCACAAAAGTTTCCGAAAAAAATATGCCTTCGTGGATCGACACCAATGAAATAAAGAAAAGTGCTTAGAAAAAGACTAAACAAGTGTATGCCGTTACTCTATTGGTTGCGGCGAACATTACCTACTATATTGGTCTGGGCGACAGGCGCTCTTAACGATGTCAGTTTTGTATTGATATTTATGCATTGGTAATACATGACCACGTGCAATATCCATACTTAGACTATGTTGTAATAACCGACTCGTCTAAACAACCAGGCCTGCAATGAAATGGCGAGGACAAGGTTTTAGTAAGATAATCAACATAGGGAAAACCTGACAGTTTTTCATTTCGTTGTTTACTTATCCACACCAGACCGATATAATTATTAAATAACATGGGTGTCCCTCATTAAATCCAGCGACACACCAAACTAACATTTATATGAAAAGCATGACGGAAATGTCCAGGCAATCTCTACTTTGAGGAGATGGTAAAACAACAAAGCATAATCAGAAAAGCAATCTTAGTTGAATAAGCGGGAATATATAATGTGCAAAGGTCAAAATTGTCAATGCTGCAGCAAATGACGGTTCACTGTATTCCATCCGAGATGAGATTCTGTCACGCTCCTACACTACACTTGCCATCCATTTTGAATTTGTGTACAATGAAAGAGGTCAGTAACAGTCCGCCACGAAATACCTTCGAGCAGATGGCTGATCGCATATTAAACTGCCGCGCACCTTTTTTTCCATTGCGTAAATTAGTTTTTCATGCCAGACATTCAGACGCTGGATATAATCGAACGAATTTTCAGAAGCTTTAAAAAAAAAAATGGGCGTGTTTGGCAGGTTACTGGAACCGGCAACAGTATCCTTCTTGCTCATCGTAGCGGATTGAGAAACATCACAAGAAAAATGAAGAAAAAAAAGTGATTAAATGTACGAAATTGCAGCATAACTGTGATTTGTGTTTGGGTTCTTTCACATTTTGTCATGTCTAGATTTGATCTACAGTTTAGGATGCTTAAGCTGTATTGAAAGAGTTCCAAACATGTTGAGCTACTGATTTTTCAAGGTTTTGAATTTACCTTTTCCCTGCGGACGGCCAGAATTACGTTAACGTGCGGGGGGTCCCCTCCCCCCCCCCCTCTCTAGAGATCTCGAGAATCCCTGTGCCGATTTCGATGGGGCAAGAACCTTTTGACTTGTCATAAAAGATCTTTATCTATAGATCCCGATTTTTGTTTTTACAAATGGGAGCCAGGGGTAAAAAACAAGCAAATTTGGGGTGTTTTTTAAAGGTCATTATGGTCATGTGATTTGACCGATTTGCATGGCACAAACGTTTTTGAGCTTGTAATGTACAGGTCTTTATTATACCGTAAGACAAGTTCCAAAATGAAAATTTATAGGCGTATTCACCATTCAGGGGATATAAAGTGGGGTGATTTTCTGATAACAAATATGTGGTGTTCTTGCTTGTTTGGGGCGATATGAACGTCAGATGTGGGCATTATTTGCAGTAATTTGTTAAATGTATTATATTTCCCATAGCCGGATCCCGGTAAGCAACGACGGGCACCATCAGCCTCCTCACGCTCACCATCAGCCTCCTCACGCTCACCATCAGCCTCACGCTCACCATCAGCCTCACGCTCACCATCAGCCTCACGCTCACCATCAGCCTCACGCTCACCATCAGCCTCACGCTCACCATCAGCCTCACGCTCACCATCAGCCTCACGCTCACCATCAGCCTCACGCTCACCATCAGCCTCACGCTCACCATCAGCCTCCTCACGCTCACCATCAGCCTCACGCTCACCATCAGCCTCACGCTCACCATCAGCCTCACGCTCACCATCAGCCTCACGCTCACCATCAGCCTCACGCTCACCATCAGCCTCACGCTCACCATCAGCCTCACGCTCACCATCAGCCTCACGCTCACCATCAGCCTCACGCTCACCATCAGCCTCACGCTCACCATCAGCCTCACGCTCACCATCAGCCTCACGCTCACCATCAGCCTCACGCTCACCATCAGCCTCACGCTCACCATCAGCCTCACGCTCACCATCAGCCTCACGCTCACCATCAGCCTCACGCTCACCATCAGCCTCACGCTCACCATCAGCCTCACGCTCACCATCAGCCTCACGCTCACCATCAGCCTCACGCTCACCATCAGCCTCACGCTCACCATCAGCCTCACGCTCACCATCAGCCTCACGCTCACCATCAGCCTCACGCTCACCATCAGCCTCACGCTCACCATCAGCCTCACGCTCACCATCAGCCTCACGCTCACCATCAGCCTCACGCTCACCATCAGCCTCACGCTCACCATCAGCCTCACGCTCACCATCAGCCTCACGCTCACCATCAGCCTCCTCACGCTCACCATCAGCCTCACGCTCACCATCAGCCTCACGCTCACCATCAGCATCACGCTCACCATCAGCCTCACGCTCACCATCAGCCTCACGCTCACCATCAGCCTCACGCTCACCATCAGCCTCACGCTCACCATCAGCCTCACGCTCACCATCAGCCTCACGCTCACCATCAGCCTCACGCTCACCATCAGCCTCACGCTCACCATCAGCCTCACGCTCACCATCAGCCTCACGCTCACCATCAGCCTCCTCACGCTCGCCATCAGCCTCCTCACGCTCACCATCAGCCTCACGCTCACCATCAGCCTCACGCTCACCATCAGCCTCCTCACGCACACCATCAGTCTCACGCTCACCATCAGCCTCACGCTCACCATCAGCCTCACGCTCACCATCAGCCTCACGCTCACCATCAGCCTCACGCTCACCATCAGCCTCACGCTCACCATCAGCCTCACGCTCACCATCAGCCTCACGCTCACCATCAGCCTCACGCTCACCATCAGCCTCACGCTCACCATCAGCCTCACGCTCACCATCAGCCTCACGCTCACCATCAGCCTCACGCTCACCATCAGCCTCACGCTCACCATCAGCCTCACGCTTTGCATCAACTTGCTAGTTTGAGGGTGGAACAGATGTATGTTTCGATAGTTCGTTTCTACGTCGAGTACATCTTTTCACACACTTCTGTTCATCTTATATATGGTGAATGCACTGTTCCAAGCAATGGCACACTCAGGACAGCGTATGGGGGAGGCATGTTGCTAAAAAATAACTAGTTTCATTTTTAGTTAGGACAGTTAAGGTTTTTTAGTGTGGCAAAAAAATGCACTATAGGATTGATTATCATGTATACCGACGTTACATACAACAAAACTATGTTAGTAACTGCACAGGTACCGCCTCCCGTTTTATGTACCTGATAGCACCTCTGCCAAAATATGTGCAATCACAGTATGAATTATGCATATTGCTGTGAAAATGTATCTGACGCATTTATTGTACCGCAAAATACGAAGGAAGTATTCGCCACACAATCGTACTCGTAACCATTCAAGCGTGACAGATTGCTTCCCAAAAACAAAGGTCCGCCTATGATGGGCCGATTTTGTTCAAATTTTACACAACACGTGTTTGTCAATTGTAGGAATGGTCACGAAGTTTCAAGACGCTGGGCCAAAGGGTTTAGGCAATATAATGCATTAAAAAATACTGCAAATAATGCCCACATCTGACGTTCATATCGCCCCAAAACAAGCAAGAACATCACATATTTGTTATCAGAACATAGCGCCCAAACAAGCAAGAACATCACATATTTGTTTTCAGAACATAGCGTCCCCAAACAAGCAAGAACATCACATATTTGTTATCAGAACATAGCGCCCAAACAAGCAAGAACATCACATATTTGTTATCAGAACATAGCGTCCCCAAACAAGCAAGAACATCACATATTTGTTATTAGAACATAGCGCCCCAAACAAGCAAGAACATCACATATTTGTTATCAGGACATTTCGCCCCAAACAAGCAAGAACATCACATATTTGTTATCAGAACATAGCGCCCCAAACAAGCAAGAACATCACATATTTGTTATCAGAACATAGCGCCCCAAACAAGCAAGAACATCACATATTTGTTATCCGAACATATCGCCCCCAAACAAGCAAGAACATCACCTATTTGTTATCAGAACATAGCGCCCCAAACAAGCAAGAATATCGCCTATTTGTTATCAGAACATAGCGCCCCAAACCAGCAAGAACATCACATATTTGTTATCAGATCATAGCGCCCCAAACAAGCAATCCATAATGCAGAGCATATTTACTTCATGAGTCATGTAATCGGCAAGCGAAAAACCACAGGACGGTGGGGGGGGGGGGGGGGGGGGGGAGGGCAGAATCTGCCACCCCGCAGGGAATAGGGTGAAGTATTCATCTCGAAAACTGTATATTTATTTTCATTAATTATAACCTGCATAAAATGTACTTGAGTTCACCAACCTGACAATTGCCAAACGTTGAGGACTATGATAGATCGCCTCAGGAATAACTGTCACTGTTCTGTCAGGAATAACTGTCAGGAATAACTGTCACTGTTCCGGGGCAGCGTTATGCTCCGTTCGGCTGTCAATATTGAGCCGATATGACATCCCGCTGTGACTGACGCGTTCCCGGCTATCTGTCACTGTTCCGGGGCAGCGTTATGCTCCGTTCGGCTGCCAATATTGAGCCGATATGACATCCCGCTGTGACTGACGCGTTCCCGGCTATCTAACTGTCACTGTTCCGGGGCAGCGCTATGCTCCGTTCGGCTGTCAATATTGAGCCGATATGACATCCCGCTGTGACTGACGCGTTCCCGGCTATCTCTCGATCGCAGGCGCCCAGCGGCAGACTGTCACGATCAAGACGACAGCCGACAGTAAGATGGCCGTTTTTCTTCAACACCGCAGTGCACACAGCGTGCTGCGCTGCGGCCCTGTCAGCGGCACTGAACGGCAGCGTTTATTACCATAATTAGTTGATGTCGGCAATCTCGACAATCGTCTTACCCACCGCCGGGATGAGAAGAACCTCCAGATCGGATCGGCACTGATATGTGACATCACGACAATGTTTATTTACAGGTCCGATCGCTGGTGCCACGAGTTTCCCACCATTGTGAGGAGCCGTTGAGACTGCGGTTACCCCGGTAATGTTCTCCGTGCTACCTCGCCTCATGATCGCCGCGGACGCCTGCCGACCCCCCGCCGCCACCGTCTCGTTATCTCTCTATTTGGCTATCTCACGTACGCCGGATCGGGGACGGTAAATATAGCGCGTCAGCTCGGCTTCCGATAACGACTACGAAGCGTTATGGCGTGCTCCCCCACAGGCGTGAACCGATAGAAAGACAGCGCCACCCCTGCCGCGAAGCCGGGGGTACCGCCGTCTCGCGCACTCTCGCAGCGCGGCGAAATCTGACTCGATCCAATGATGGTGCTGATCATTTGTATCTCCGGTGAGCATTAGCGTTTCACACAGACGAGAGGACGCTGGTTTTGTCCCAGCCGTCGAGAACAGCGGCGGTGACGCGTGAAATGGGCAGCTGTTAATACGGCTGACTGGCTGGCCTTCGAGCTGCACCATCTCGTGTGGCGTGTTCCAGAGGCGCTTACTGCTCTTTTCTCGAAATATAATAGCATTACACACCCGTATTACACAAAAATGGCCAACTATATGGCATGTGGCTTACCGGCTGCCATTTATTCGGTAAGATAAGAAGGGATTTCGACGAGGTTTTGCTGTAGACTAGTGCAGTGTCGAAAAATCGATGCAAATTCCAATTAGATTCGATGACTTTGTGCAATGTAGGGTCATAAAACGGTACGAGATGCTAGTCCTTCGTAGGAATCAATGAAACCGTTATGAACTTGGCTCGACTGGATATATTAAAGAATCGAATCGAACTTCAGAAACGTATTTTCATGTCAAGCAGACTTAAGTATCATTTCTATCTATCTGCTCCAAAACATTCGTGAATTTTGCATAAATATGCATGTTCAGCCCATTACAAACTTCTGTAGCGCCACTACGCGAAAACATCGGCGACCAAGCCGCTACCGCAGTCACCCTTGTTCGCACATGCCGAAACATTGTCCAGCCGCTTAATTAAGCGATCAAAAGTACACGAAAAAATATTAAATAAAGAACGACGAAAATATATTTTGGTATAAATGGCATGAAATATACCATTGGTGTACCATTGGTGTGTAACCAATACCATTGGTTAGTGTGGCAGGCCAACTAGGTTGTTGTCACATTATGATACGTGACATACATGTAAACATGACATGGCACAACCATGACATTGTATGTCATGTACAGTTGTTTGATTTTTGTTTTCGAGAAACCCCCAAAAATTCAAAATGATAAATATCACAACAATTCTGAAGGTATCCATTACTTAAGATATGTGTATTTATATTTGCTTCGATAGTATACAAATACAAAGTTGTCAAAAATTCCATCAGCATTATTCACTTCAAATTGCCGTGCCTTTTGATAAGATGTATAAGTTTCAAAGATAAATAATCTCTTCT
>JAXIVJ010005680.1:0-22500 GCA_036785665.1 Chirona hameri
CGAAATAATTTGTGACTGATTTCCAAGGTTGCACATAAAATCAAACGCACCAGGTGGCAGCAGCCAGCAGGTGCTATGTTGAACGTTTCTGCTTTAACACAATGACGTAATAAGATAGACACAGTCGTCACTCGTCATAATAATTAATAAGTGTCGTAGTAATGGAAGAAAGCACTCGCCAGTCGCCAGTCGCCACTCACTAATCAGTGAATGTTTGGGCAAAATTGAATGAATGAATTAAAAATCGAGTCAAGTCATTAGTTACTAAGTCGAGTCAAGAATTCAAGGTATTCACCTCGATACTGTATAACAATAATAACATACATTATTGATGATGTACTTTACATGTATGTCACTTGCAAAGTAGTGTTTCATATATTTAGCTTGCTATGCCGGATATAAGTATGCCCCGGTCACCGGTGACGTCATGGCAGATACCTGCGCAGCAGGGACAGTTCTACATTATATTTATGACCTTGGGTCGTCTGAAGGAGGTAGTCATCCAGCGAATTGACCGAATCTGACCAAGGGGTGGTGAGTACTGACTACTGAGTACTGAGTGGTGACTGGTGACGTCACTCATCCACATAATCCCTTGCCGTTGCCACTAGGCAGTAGAAACTAGGAACTATACAAATAAATAATAACTCGCAAGTCGCAATTTATATATATATATATATACATATATATATATATATATATATATATATATATATATATATATATATATATATATATATATATATATATATATATATATATATATATATATATATATATATATATATATATATATATATATATATATATATATATATATATATATATATATATATTTATTTATTCTTGCACAATTATACACAAATATATGTGCAAATTACAATGTAAGCATGGCTGTGCTGAGGCCGATAATTAAAACGTCTTCCCATTGGCTAAGAGCCATGAGCCCATGACGTAATGATAGTCAACTGAAGTATGACGAAGACACATCTGTGATATGGCTGCGGCTGAATGCAAACATTGGCGAATATGCGTCATTTATTATACAATTTTCGAAATTTGTTGATACATATGTTCACGTGAGATGTGATCGTCATTCGTCACCATCACGATTGACCAGTATCAGTAACTTTAACAATAGATTTAACAAGTAACCGCCTTGTAAATATCCATCTTAAGAGTCAGACCACGCACGCCACGCAGGTTTGAGGTAGGAAATCCTAGTTGATTGAAATCTGATGTTGATTTTTTCAGTGCTGTATATTCTGACGATTAGGTACATGACTACAGCTAGTAATCGAATAGATTAATGTTAATAGTATTATAGGTATTTACTGTGGACATAGTATCTTGTGGGATGTTATACTATTATTAATTAAGGAGGTTAACTTTGGGAGACTGATGTCAGATGTCAGAAATGTCTGTCAGTCGAACTTGGCTGAAAGTTTACGGGCTAAAGTATATCAATGACGACTGTTTTTGCCAGCCTCAGGGCATAAACAGGATATAGACTGCCGTAAACTGCGGCCAAAGTTTCCAAATACCCAACGAGACTGAGCAGTGTCCGAAGGGCTTAGCGGATTTTCATTTTACGACGAATAATGTTGTATCAGTCGTCTGTTTCCCTCTTATTATTTCTCTGGCATACGTACAACCACTCTGGAAAGTATCTGTGCGTTCAGCATTGTGTGTGGTGTTCCTTTGAACTAATAAAGTATGTTTGAGATATCCAGCACAATCGAAGCCTGAATATCAAAGCCTACATAATGGGTCTATCATTTGAATTTGTTACATAGTACTAATACGTTAACTTCCCAAGCATGATGTGTCAAAAGCGAAAATAGCCGGCGCGACGCGCCGCCTCCAGAGCGTCGGCTGCCATAGGGAAATGGAGAGGTCACTTTTCACTTTTGGTCACTTTTTCACAGGAGGTCACTTTTTTGCATTTTGTTCGCTCTGATGATGCACTGAAACTGAAAAAGCCTTGACTAGCTATGACCCTCAATAGGCAGATGTATTAGCTACGCTATAGAAACATTTAGGGACCTCCGTGACCAAACTCGATCCGCCATTTGCATGTTTGTGTTTGATTGAATGAGTGAATGATTGCATGTTTGTTAGTGATTGCATGAGTGAATGATTGCATGTTTGTGATTGATTGAATGAGTGAATGATTGCATGTTTGTTAGTGATTGCATGAGTGAATGATTGCATGTTTGTGAGTGATTGAATGAGTGAATGATTGCATGTTTGTGAGTGATTGAATGAATGAATGATTGCATGTTTGTGAGTGATTGTACCGCCAAATTAACATTGAACGCGTTTTTTTCATGTGGATTTTTCCTACCTCATGGCATTTTGCCTGAATTTATTCCGTCAGGGTGAATTTAACACGCGCAGTGGAGAGGGGTATGCCACTAACACGCAGTGGAGGGGTGGGGGGGGGGGGGGCTAAGTGCCCCTAAGATCTCCGAAAGTATGAGAGCTAGACCGATCAAACTTGCAGGGTAGGTAGGTGCTATGATGATCTACATTTTCGGAAATTTTCGTAACCTTAGGTCAATGCCTTCAAGGTCAAACGAGGTCACGACGGTCAAATCTGGGCAAATGGCAAAATTGTATGAATTTGACCTCTGTAACGTCACAGGATGCCAGAAATGTGTCCAAAGCTGTTTCCCGGGATGAAAATTGACATTGGCTACCGAATGGCGTTTGAATCATCCGATCCCACTGTTGTTTCCGAAGATATCGCTTTGCCGACTTCGATTCTGGCCGCCAGCTAGGATTGCAAATCCATATAACTCAAAAATTTACAGACCGATTTTCTTTCTTTTGTGCGTCAAACGATTCGCTATTGAGTTGGCGTTAATGTCGCGCAAAAAACACACCGCCCTGCTCCGTTTCGTTTTCGAGCTATTCACGATATATATTTTCGAGCTATTCACGAAAAACATGTGGGGGAGGCACACACATCTCCCCCCCCCCCTCCCCCTCTTCCACTGCGCGTGTTAAAGCTGGCCATGCTAATGCACCTTGATGCTGAAAAGTGGCTTGAATCAGTGGAGGAAACACAAACTTAGAAACATATCAAATGACGAGATACAAAATGGCTATCTCGTATTTGTGAAATATTTGGTTTTTGACCCACCAAAATACAAATAAATGCATTGTTTGGGGAAAATGCCTTCCAAATCAAAATTTTCAAACATTTAGAAGAAAAAGAACGGAATATATGATGGAGAACCACATATGGATAATACCTTAACCCAATTTTAAAACAATATCTTTATTTTTGACTGACTTATCTCTCGCCCTACGGGAGCTTTTTTCACCTTCGCCCTACGGAGGGCTGACAGACCCCCCCCCCTGTTAACTTCCACACCAAGCTACTTAGAGCAATGCGGTAAGAACCAGCATGTTTCCTGTCATGAGAGGAATCCAACAGTATGCGATTTTGAGGTTTCAGGTGAAAGGGTGACCTTCCAGGTCAAGTGAATGACCTCGGGTTTTCCACGTCCAGAACAGCGATTTTTCTCTTCAGAAGACCTCAAAATTAGAAATTTATAAATGTAAATAAAAAGGCATGTTCCTAGACCAAGTTTGGCTCAGAAATACAAACCAATGTAAATATTTGTTCGTATCTTGTCCAGAAATATCAAAAAAAGTTATTAAAAAATGACGGCATCAATTTCTTACACTTAGGAAGCCATCACTCAGTCAAAAAAAGATATTGCTTTGAAATTTGGTATGGATATTGACCATACTCGGTTCTCTCCCATATATTCCGGTTTTTCTAATATCTTTGAAAATTTTGATTTTGTTGTTTTTTTCCAACAAAATAAGTTTTTTTTTTTAATTTAGGGGTCAAAAACCCAAAATTTTGCAAATCAAAGATAACTATTTTAAATAAAATGTCATTTTACATCTTTGGTGAATTGTTTGCAATTTGCTTTAACCCGCGAGTTACTGGGGGGGGGGCTATTTTTTGCCCCCCTCCCGTTATTTTGCAATAACTCCTAAACGAACACCCGTATCGTCACCAAACTTGCAGTAACTTCTCTCTCTCCCATCAATTCTACACATGTTGGAAAAATGAAAAATATGAGGCTATGATAGGTCAACCGGGAATGACGTCAGAGTGACGTCATGTTCTTCGGTTTTTGTTGCAAAATAATGGTTTGCGGAAACCGCTGTCGAAGGTACGATATTTGAGATAAACTAAATTGTATTAAATCAAATTACTGACAATCGATCGGGCTATCAAACTGCCATCTCGGATCTTTGAGGTTTTTTAAAATTCAAAATTTTTAGAAATCCAAAGACATTTTTTTTTGTTTTTACAAAAGTTTCAAGAAAAAATCATAATTATCCAAAAACCGGAATATATGTGATCGAGACGTATGCCGTGAATATGTGTATCAAATTTGAAGTCGATATCTTTAAAATTGACCGAGTTATGACCTTTAAATGACACAAATCGACCACTTCTCACAGCATTACTGACAAAAAACGCATTTCCATTTTTGCTTTTTACTTCTATTTATATGGAACAAACAATGTTCTAAGGTCATTTTTAGCGTTCTAGACGAAAAACAAACCCATAAACATGTGTTACAACGCCTAATGACCGTAATCTGCAGTTTGACCTCGTGACCTCGGATGACCTTGACCTGACCCAAGGTCATAAACAGCTTAGAAAGGTACTTAGAAGTGTCAGACACACGAATCATACCGATTTATCAACAGCTTATGCGTTTAATATCGCAATTTTGCGCGACAATTCCATCCATAGAGACCTTTTGACACAGTCAGACTTTTTGTACTTGACCTGACCTGTGACGTCATCGGTGACCCCGAGGTCAACAATATTATGTTTCCCTCGACAAATGTTCCAGGGCTATCGAATGCCGTTTGAATTTTTTTCATTCGGTCCAGTAGTTCCGGAGATCAGAGGGGGGGGGGCAAAAAATAGCCCCCCCCCCCCAGTAAGTCGCGTTATGAAATATACCCCAGTAATTTGCGGGTTAAAACTCTGTTTTCTACGATTTTTTTTACCAACATGACGTCATCAAAACATTATTATCTCCCAAACTTCTTAACCAATTTCAATTAAATTTTTACAGCCTACGTATAATTGTTGTAAACTTAGCTATCAAAAATAACAGCTAGGTGCACCCAATGTGTCAAAAGTTATTCAAGGAAAACCTCAGGGGGGGAGGTCAGCGTGTATTCCCGAGAACAGATCAGGAGCGACTGGTACATACAAAACACCGCGGGGACCGGCTTCAAGCTGGTCTACATTCCCGCCAAAAAAGGCCGGCTCCTATTGGCTGGTGACAGACACCATGTCTCCACCGATTGGCCAGCGCACGACCACGTCACCCGTGACCCCGCACAGGTCACCAACCGATAGCGCGAGACGGGGCATCAGCCGGGTTACACTGTGTAGGAATATATCTAATTGAAAAGTTTCGTTTCTGGAAAATCCCCAACAAAACACTCAGCCACGATCTCGGACATCTACCCTTATCTAAATTATAACAAACTCCAATATTGTCTGAAAAAATAGTGAACGGTTCGCCACTGACATAAGGGCTACTGCCACCAGCGCAGCGGCATACTCAGCCACATAAATAGGCAAAACAGTTTCTAAATTAATTGATAATGGGACGCAGCCCCGCCGCACAATTCCAATGCATGTTGGAGTGGCGTCTACATAAACTACGCGCTCATGCATGTCCGACCAGGCGATCCTGTCAGAATATCGCCACACAGTCACTTCCGACACATACGGCATCGCAGCCTCGCACGCGCTGCGGTCACCATCTCGAACTGCCTTAACAATTTCGAGCGGCAACTTCATAAATGGACGAACAAAATTCACAAAACCGGCAAGCCGCTGCCGCCACATCAGCGGCCAGTCAGGCGAGCACCGCGACAAGGCACTGCGCAGAGGCACTATTACCTCCGACTTAACTTGCGCCGAACACTTAATTAAATTAATCATCACGCCCAAAAACGTAACTGCTGTAGCGGGAACAAGAACAGATTTTTCAAAATTAATACAAAGACCAACCTCCTTAAAAAAAATCACAAACACCGTCTAACATTATAGGATCACGCGCCAGAAACAAAAAATTGTCTATATACGCCATACCTTTCACCCCAGGAAATCTCTCCTCTACCAGCTTAACAGTAACGGAGGAAACAGTAACAGTAAGGGGGCTGTCAGGCGAGGGTAGGGCGAGGGATATGGCTCCCTAAGTATGCGTAACTCATGACGTCATATTTTGATATTGCGTTTTTGTTTGCTTTTAGTGACCAGATACAGCCCAATAAATGCCAGCACTGCATTTCTGAGACAAAACTGGTCTAGAAACATGCCTTTTATCTATATTTATCTATTTCATTTGTTTACCTTATTTTACCTGACCTTGACCTGAGCTTGACACTAACTTTACTTAAATGTGGTTATATGTTAAAATAACTATCACTATCGAATTATAGTGTAAAATAGCCTATAAAACATGTGTCGCATGACTTACGTAGATCTTCTGCGCATAGTGACCTTTTGTGACCTGACCTGGACCTTGACCTTTGCCAACAATATCATTTTAGCTCATGCGGGATGTGTATTATATCTTTGGGCGTACTTTGGGTGGTCATGGTCGTAATCAAAGGTTTTAGATGGAAAGCATGGCCCATAAACTAAAATAACTTGATTTTGAACTTTGACCCGACCTTAACCTGATGTGACCTCAATTAAGGAATGTCGAGTACGCTGTAGATGCGCCTTATTGAGAGCATTCGAATTCCGCCTTGCGCGTCTCGCTGCGATCATTGGTTCCGGAGATATCGATGATGACAGTCAGAGCCATTTATTAGTAGGCCGACGAACTATTCCCGACCGGTGATTTCCCAATCTGACACACCATGGTTATGAGGTATTACAGTTTGTCGTACACCTTGTTGAGGTAAACGTGTGTTGATCTATATCCAATTAACCTGAGGTCAAATCTCCAACAAAATCCGTGCATCGGTGAAAGTTGCACCATCAGTCAACAAACATATCGAACAAAATCGAAGACGGTGTCTATTTTCGCCGGTCCACTTGACATGGTTGCTCCCATGGTTGCTTAACATGGTTGCTCCCATGGTTGCTTGACATGGTTGCTCACATGGTTGCTTAACATGGTTGCTCCCATGGTTGCTTAACATGGTTGCTCCCATGGTTGCTCCCATGGTTGCTTGACATGGTTGCTCCCATGGTTGCTTGACATGGTTGCTCCCTAAGAGCTAAGTAACACGGATATTGCATTTTAGCTCATTTGGCATCGGTAGCTTCCATGCAGCTAAACGGAAAATTGGGGGTCAGATGACACGTTTTGCTCTGAAACGCCGGCCCCGGAATAAGAACTGTCACAGCTGGTGTGGCATATTAGCGACCAATGGGCACCATGCGGCACTGCATGCTCTGCGATCAATGGGCACCAGAGGTCGTTATTTTGCAACTTTTTTGACTTTTTTACCAGGTTTTCGGAGCTTTTTCCCTGCGTCTCGACGTGAAAAACAACATGGTGTGTTTTTTCCCAAAAAAAACTGCGTTTTAACTTAGCGCATACACAATTTATGATCAATTATTTTAGATCTCTGCATTAAAGGGAATGTTCACCTTATTAAAGGGAATTAAAGGGAATTCATTAAAGGGAATGTTCACCTAATGTTCATTAAAGGGAATGTTCACCTAATGTTCATTAAAGGGAATGTTCACCTAATGTTCAATGTTCATCCAATGGGGTTTTGAACTGAGAACATGCACATGATAACTGAGATAGACATGTGTAGAGCAAATCGAAAAATGGGTTGTTTGAAAAAATTAGCTCCCTATTTAAGTAATTTTGAAACAGGACTAGTGGGACCCTTTTATAAGCAGAAGTTTAATTTCCCCGAAACTTGTTCCGGGTCCTCACAACGGTTGTTTACGTTTACAAGCAGCATAAGTATATATGTAAGCCCTCTGCCGTGCGGGCTGGGTGTAGGCTGAGGCCCACCCAAGGGGCTCACTCCGGCAAATTCAGCATTACGCGGGAGGGTTCTATCCAATACCAGGCTCTGATTGGTCGTGACGTCAACGGTAAATGACTTTTGCTAGCTGGCATACTCAGCGTGCACAATCCCATTGGGATCCCCCTTTAACTGAACAACTAAAAATACTAGAGAGACGCAGAAAACAGCGTTCAAACGCTCTCTCCGAAGGCCATCCGAAGGCCATCCGAGGCCATCCGAAGTTACTCGGGTATTATTTGGCTCAGGTCAATATTGAAGTCACCAGAGGTCATCAAAGGTCACATTTTCCAAGTAAAAGACTTCGCTCTAGACACCCCCAAATATCTCGGGAACTATGTATGAGAGCTAGTAACAAACAGATAAAAACAATCGAAAGCTCATTAAAATTCAAATGGCCATGATTCACTCAAATTTGAACTCAGGTCAATAGTTTAGGCCCCAGAGGTCCCAAAGGTCATGAGGACATTTTTTCCAAAAAGTTTTCATAAATGACTTTGTATTGGTTAGACATAAAACAGTAATTTTAACACCATCGTGTTTGTCTCATAAAGGCACTTCGAAAGAACATATTAATGGTGACATGGTTAGGTCAACTTCAAAATTTGACCTCAGGTCAAGGTCATTTGGTGACCCAGGCAAGTCATGTTGCATATGAGGCGACGCGAATTGACGAGACAAACACAGTGGTGTCATTTGTACATCTCTATCTTTATTTTATCAAGAGTTATTGGCAAAAAAGTGCTGGTGACGTAAGATGACCTCAGCCGACCTTGCATAGGTCACTGAACAACAATTGCACCTGGGTCATCAATAATGAGCTAAAATAACATGATTCTGAAATAATTGGGCCGATCCAATGCATATTCTCTGAAAAGGAAGAATTGGTATATTTTCCCAAATTGACTTATAATGGGAGGTCACGAAATTGACCTGACCTTAGGTGACCGATACAAACAAAATCCGAGATAAACGAATTGTAGGTATTTATGACCGTATGAAATCCTGCAAGTTTAAAATTTATCGGACACACTGTGGCTTTGGCACGGCCACAAATTTTTGGCGGTAAGACGTTACTTGACGTGACCTGGTGACCTGACTTGAGACGACCTGAAGTTAAAAATTTCACACAATGTGAGTGATGTCAGTGATGAGATGCACATATAGCCGTGCCAAATTTGCTAATAGGGGGGGGGGCAATGCTAAATGCTGGCTAGGGGCCCCGAGGTGCCCCCAGCCATCCTCCGGGGCCCTCTAAGGCCGACAGAATGCCCTCAGTTGGCCTGAAGGGGCCTCCGGTAAGCCTGAGGGGTCCTCGGAAGGCCTGCGACTTTAACATGGGCCTGCCCGGCGTTTTTGTGACCATTTAGAGGCCCAGCAAAATTCTGACCACTTTGACCACCCCTGAGGTTTCTCGAGAATAACGAGAAAACAGCGGCGCGCAGCAAATTTGGTACGGCTATGTGTGCATCCCAACTTCACACCCACATTGTGTGAAAGTTTTAACTTCAGGTCGTCGTAAGTCAGGTCACCAGGTCACGCCAAGTGACCTTACCTCCAGAAATGTTTGTGGTCGTGCCAAAGGGGTGTATATGGAAGCGTTCAAAGTTGTAGCATTCAATGCTTGTACCATCTAAAACAGCACCATCCAACGCTTGCGATATCCAAATTTCGCCTGGGTAGGGGACATCGTCATCATCCAAGCTAGCAGCAGCTAAAATCGTGGTATCCAGCCACATACAAAGTAGTGGCAGCAAAAGCTTGCGACCTCAAAAAATAGAACACCGAGGACATCTATCTTCCGGAAACTATTGGTTCAAATATCGCCCGGTAGATGTCTCACCTAGCCAGTGGTGCGACGAAACGCTAGTTGAGCGACGTCCCTGGGACACGGTGGAATGGTGTACAGTGGAACCCGTCATTGTCAGTGCCGCCGCCGCCGCCCGCGGGGTCTCAGCCGACCGCCCGGCTGCGCCGGGCTGTGCGCCCTGGCGGTAGGTAGCCTTGCCTGCTGGCGGGAGAAATGGTCGCTTCTGCTGAGCCATGGGTACCGTAGGAGCCCGTTTATTTCCTTCGTGTTTTAGTTGGGTGTGCATTGATCTGGGCATGATGATTTTAGTGAGTAGGTTTTCGGGACATATGGAGCTATCACTTCAGGGTGTTTAGCTGTTTTGCCACTTAACCCTATTTGCAACAGGCTCCTGGCTACCCCTATTTGTAACAGGGGGGGGGGAATTCCGCCCACCGGAGATCTCGATATCTACTCGTCCGATTTTCACAAATGAAACGGTGTTTGGTTCCCCTCAACACGATCTACATTTCTAAATAATAAAACAATCCAAATTTTGGATAGGGGGGCAACAGGGGGGCAAAAACTATAAATTTTAGTGGTATTTTTGATCCAACATAGCTTTCATGTTTATCGACCGATTTTAACACAACTAATAGGAATCGATAGAAATTGAATCGGAAATTGATATATGACGGTGACGTTTGACAATTCAAAAATCATAGGCGTGTGCAGGTCACTCAATATGGGGGTGAAGTAAATGCGTAATAAACAAATTTGACGTTTTTTATATAAATGAAATGGTATGTGATTGTGACATTAGACAAACAGTTATAAATCATATTTTTTGCCATAGGCGGTACCAGGTTAGTGAAAAAGGGAGGTCAAATTGGCAAAAATATTAACCGCAGACAAGTTGCTACCCAGCACTATAAATATGTTACTGATCGTAGATAGTTCCCTTTTGCATGTTGTACTTCATCATAGGCGTATCCAGGATCCAAACTGGGGCGGCGCAAGACCTTTTGATAAGTATATTATCCGCTATTATGATACTAACTAGTCAACAGTGACTATTTCACTTACAACTTCAATTAACATTGCTTACCCCCCTGTTTACCCTACCTGGACTCGCCTTTTATCTTATAATCGCTAGTAGAGTGGCCTGTGGTGCGTGTTTCATCAGAAAACTGCAGTATGTTATGTCATTGTACGTCCATGCCTCTTAGTTTCCTTGCAATAATATGACCCCCTTTCTTCCATTCCTGAGCGCGCTTCTGTAAAAAATGACTATTCCCTTTTCTGGCCTCATATGTGCATATATCATTATAAGTTAACAGTCAATTGCGCCGTAATCGCTGGTATATCGTCATCACCATGCCAGTCACCCCCTTTTTATGTACTTGAATACGCCCCTGCAACTCTATATGTAATAAATTATAAAAATAATAGAAGGAGATGCTATCTTTTACATCTTGATAGCTATAAATGCTCCTTACATTGCTCTATTGGCTTCCCGCCAAACATTGAATACTTCCTGGAACTCCCCCCCCCTTTTCAAGCCCCTGAAACCGCCTCTGCCATGCAATATTTATGATATTTAATTAACATCAACTAATTTTCACTTGTTGCAATCACCGTAAACCGATGTAACTCCTTCATACTTGAGGCAGTTAGGAAGAAACCGTGAAGATCGCATTTCCGTATTATCGCCAAATGTCGCCTCCGAACCCACCCAAAACTGTGCCCTGAAACCGCCTCTGTTCAGGTTAGGAACTTACCATTTTGACTCCAAATGCAGTATTCAATTCTATGAAAAGTCCCAAAATTGCATGGGCCTGCTCCCAGCCATTCTGGAGATATCTGCGAAAAACATGAGAGGGGGGGGGCGGAATCCGCCCCTCGCTTAGTGGTCTCCTTGTTAGCCTTGTGAGCGGACGGAACATGAATCAGTTGCGCTGGTCCGCCCCTAGTTCAACGCCGTGGTGCGTGGAGTGGGAAGCAGGGATGTGGTTTTATGGAAATGATTGTGGGTGCCCAAACTTAAGTTTATTTCCCCCCCCCCCCCCCCCCCCATCCAACTCCAGCAGCCAACGAAAAACATTGGCGCTGGTTTTTCGTAGGTAGGGGAAGGTGGGGTAATTCGGATAACCACGATGGCGAAAACTCCAGTGAGTTTGATCATGACGGTGATAATAAAGCAAATAACTGGTAACCCCATAATTAATAAATAAATTAATAAATTGAGCCAGAATTTATACTGTTAAAAATTTCGTCTGTCGAGGCTTCATCAGGAATGATAATACCGATCGGTATTATCGATATTATCTTTTCTGATGAAGCCGCAACAGGCAAAATATATATAACAGTAGAGTTTTGGTCTAAATTTACTTACTTATTTATTATGAGGTTACAGGTGATTTCCTGTATTATCATCAGAATCCGGGCCACTTAAGCTTTGACTGACGTCACCTGACTGTGTCATTTTAATACGTATCCTCTATTGAGTTTGGTTGGATGCAGCTCCAAATCCTTGTACATATTTATTCCTACGCTAACACTTGTCGCCTCAGATTTCGTGTTTCTTGTCCAATGCTTTTAAAATGAGGTCACGTTAAAACTCACGATCAGAAAAATCGTGGGGTAATTGGGACCAGCCTGATCCGAATGGCACTGCTACCACCTTATACGTTTGTCAACCTTTTCTTGTAACCACGGTCGACACATGCGAATAACAACGGGTATGACCAAGCCAGTATCAAAGTTATATTTTGTGCAAAATTTATTGAACTTGTGCACTGAACACTTTAAAATGGGGACTAAGAAAGGAATATATGGAATATATACATGAACATTTGGGTCATTGGTCCAGAATACGTAATTCTGAGTCAATTTTTTACACGTGCCTGGTCGTTTGCACAAAACAAACAAGGAGAAAGGCGTCGAAAAGGGGCATTTACTGATTGAGTGATAATGAACACCACCGGTCCAAATTCCCCCGTTCCGATGCTAAGGGAGACATTAATGCGTCCTGTCAACGATGTTCCAATTGCCGCGACATTGACACCTGGTGATGTCAGAGTAACCATTTCTCCTTACGACCAATGGTGAAGATGATCAAAGTCATCGTAATAATTATTTTAAAAACTGACGGATTGTTGAATTCACGTTTTAGATCATTTCCGTGCAAAACAACATTTCAACAACATATGCATGCGGCCGTCGTTTGTGTCAAGCATCGTAGATATCGCGATTTGAGATGGATCGTAGCTCTGTATTTGACCGGAAGCGTGGTGGTTCCAATTACCCCAGTGGTTCAAATTCCCCCACCTTCCCTTACGTTTACTTCTTTATGCTAATTACGAGCGAGCGCGAAGCGCTAGCTCGTCCTTCCGTGGTGTATGGGAAAAATCTGATTATGAGCGGCCCGACCCGGCCCGGCCCGACCCGGCCCGTGGCGACGCTTTTGAGAAGCTCATATCTCTGCAACCGTACGTCCGATTGACAAGCGGACTTCTTTGCTGAGCAGCTCCATTTAACCTACCCTGTTTGAGACCAGTGCCGACTCATGTGGGTGACTACCGCTGCGCGTGGCGCGTGCGGCGTAAGGGGTGTTGAAAAGTATTTTCTCGCAAAAACTCTGCAACGACTGGGCAGATTATGTGCAAATTTCGTGTGTGGTTAGGGACCCCTCAGCCGCCACCTTCACACAACTCAGGGGTGGGGTGACTCTTCACGTGCGCACGTGCACACCCCTATTCCATATCTCAGGAGCGGCTGAGCCGATTGTGTTCAAATTTGGTGTGTGGTTAAGGACCTCTCAGCCCCCACTTTCACACAAGTCAAAATTGGGTGCCTCTGCACGTGCACACGTGCACACCCTTTTTTAATCTCAGAAACTACTTGCCCGATCGAGTTGAAATTCCCCATACTTCGCGCTCGCTCGTTCATCGCCAACTACGGCGCCTTACTGGTTGTTTAACACATTGAGTGACTGGGAAATTGAAACAGCTACGAATAACGATCGTCTACACTAAGTATGAAGATAACTTTTAGTGTCTTTTTGGCGCCTGTCGATGCGTTTTTTTTTTGCCGTTTATCGGTTACAATTTTCACATGTCATGTATGTGTCCGTCCCGACTACATCGTTTCAATCATTCATAAATCCAAAATGTCTTCGTTCGTCTTTCAGTCCGGACGAAATATCGCTTCGGGTACATACTCCCCATTACATAGAATACAAAATCCGAAGACCGTTCTTCAAAGACGAAGCCTGTTTCGTTTCGGTCTGGCAGCTTCCTCATAGAGGTCGTAAAAGTGACTTGCGCGGGCAAATCACAAAATAAAAGCGTCTGCTTATGAAAATTAGATAAACTTCGTGTAACACTCCAAAACTATTAGGTGTGCATTTGTCCGTTACTAAAACCTACTTTATAGCACAGTTACAATGGAAACTACCATCGATCCAGACACGCCTTCGGCTTACAATTTTTTTTTACAGATTTCTTTGGAAAAGTATATGAACGTTGAAGTAAATACATGTGCATCGAAAAACTTCAAGCATGAAATAAAACAAGGTTTTAATAAATAAATGTTCAGTTTCTTGATAACTAGTGCCATGGTATTCTGTGCTAGGGAAAGTGCGATCATAACGGATGGGAAGATTTAAAACCGATACTTGGCATAAAAACCTGCTGCCCAATCATTCAAGTTGTAACATCTGACAATCAGCGAAATCCTGACATTGATCAAATATTTAGTTTTCACTATTATGCATCTTGAAACATGTTCTTGATTGTGGGTGCCGAAAGACTATTGTGGGTGCCCATTCCTGCTGCGTGGGTGCCCTGGCACCCACAAAGAGATAGGAAACCACACCCCTGGTGGGAAGCAGCCGAGCAGAAAGGCAGAGTAGCGGAGTCGGATCGGAATAGGATCAAGTATAGGAACATGAACTGCTCCACTGCCTAAATAGATCTCTTAATTGTCCCACGGTCACTTTCCACGCGCCCCGAGTCATGTCTGCCACGTTAGTCGTCACTAATGCAGAAAGCAGCGTGGGAGCGCAGTAGCGGGGAGAGGAACAAGGGTCAGGTACCGGGCACACGGCAATAGGCGCGGGGAGGCTGGCGGAATGGCACCTGGCCACTACTACTAAGCTTCGGTGCATTAAATATGTGTTTATTTCATTGATAGTATAGGAACATTAACTGCTCCACTGCCTAAACAAATATCTTAATTGTCCCCACGGTCGCGTTCCACGTGCCCCGAGTCATGTCTGTCACGTCACTAATGAAGCAAGCAGTGTGGGAGCACAGTATAGGGGAGAGCAACAGGTTAGGTTACCGGGCACACGGCAATAGGCGCGCACGCGGGGGAACGGCTGGCGGAGCGGCGCCTGGCCACTACTATTACTTTCGGATCCCCTGGTCAAAACGGGACCGTCCCGTTTGGAAGCGGTGCCTCTATATTTCGAAAACGCCTGAAGTTAGGAGGCGGAAGTTTTCGAAGCTGTGTTAGGACGTCGCTCTCCCTATGTGACCAGAAAACTGTTGATCCAGTCCATCCAGAACACACCTTGGTACTTACTTAATGAGTTAACTATTATATTTATGTATTACTATTAAATTATGTATATGCTAAATTCTCAATAATAATTCATCACAATTAATTATTAATTATAGAATAAGAAATTCGTTAATTAAATCCGTTGCAGACTATGGTCACTAGCGGATCCAGGGGGGGGGGGGTATTGTGGCCATGACTCCCCTCCAAACCGCCTGAAATCGGCACAAAATTGACACATTTCCTGATATGGAAGACAATCTAAGCAACTTTTACAAAGGAAAGTTTGTTTAAAATCGGTTATCAATGCATAGCCAAGCGAAATACGATGAGTTTTCAGAATTATGTGATATTTTGGGGGGAATTTGCTCCCCTTCCGCCCACCACCCCTCCAACCACCGCTCTGGATCCGCCAATGACTATGGTAGTAGCAGTCCCATACGCTAGTACCATCAGGTTTATCGGAATGGGCCGGTTATCGCATATCGAAACGTGGCAGCTAACGCCCATCCTCGTCGTGAGTGATTTTATTGGTCTTAGCAACAAGTGGCGTAGTGCCAACGCAGCATCAAACTTAGTTTTATAATTGCCATTAGCTTTCTCGCGGTCTCGATGTGACGTTCCCCACTCCGTCGGTCTGCACCGCTCACGCCTCACCCTCCTCCCCGCCCGGCAGCTGCCGGCCGATGCGAGGCGACACCGGGTCCAGTGTGGTGTCAGATGTCCATTCGCATAAACATATTCCACTGTAGCCGACTTGCGTGTTAGAGTGACTACGTCATCACCACGCTACTCCCTCCATCTAGCGGGTTTCACTGCAACTAGTAGTTCCAATATGACCGCGCCAGACAGTTTTGGATGGCGCAAGCTCGACTACCACGGCTTTGTATGTGGCTGTATGCCACGGTTTTGGATGCAGCGAGTACCATTTTGGATGCGGCGAATTTGGCTCATGAAGATGTCCCCTATCCGGGCGAATTTTGGATGTCGCAAGCGTTGTTAGCAGCGGTTTTGGATGGGACAAGCATTGAATGCTACAACTTTGAACGCCCTGCCAAAGTCACAGTGTTTGTCCGATAAATTTGAAACTTGCAGGATTTCATAAGGCCATAAGTACCTACAATTCGTTTATCTCGGATTTTTTTTTATCGGTGACCTAAGGTCAGGTCAATTTTGTGACCTCCCCATTTAAGTCAGTTTGGGAAAATATACACATGCTTCCTTTTCAGAAAATATGCATTGGATCAGGCCAATTCTGTCAAAATCATGTTATTTTAGCTCATTATTGATGACCCAGGAAAACTGTTGTTCAGTGACCTATGCAAGGTCGGCTGAGGTCATCTCAGGTCACCAGCGCCTTTTTGTCAATAACTCTTGATCCAATAAACATAGAAATGTGCAAATGACACCACTGTGTTTGTCTCGTCGAGTCGCGTCGCCCCATGTGCAACATGACCTACCTGGGTTACCAAATAAACTTGACCTGGGGTAAAATGCTTAAGTTGACCTAACCAGGTCACCATTAATATGTTCTGTCGAAGCACCTTTACGAGACAAACACGATGGTGTTAAAATTACTGATATATGTTTAACCAATACAAAATTATTTATGAAAAACGTTTTGGAAAAAATTTCCTCGTGACCTTTAGTGACCTCTGGGGCCTAAATTATTGACCTGAGGCCAGTTTTACCAAAACAAAACTGACGTCGGCGATTATTTTTCGGCCGAAAAACTGACGTCGAGTTTCACCAACGCACGAAAAAAATAATCGCCGACCTAAAAATAAACTGACAGATTTACTGACGGCGAGTTTCACCAACAGCCAATGCGGCAAAAACGGTGACCACAATTGCGCCATTATTTGTAGCAAAACAACTGAAAAAAATAGACAGGACCCAGGCGTCAGTTTTTATTTACTATTGCCGTCGGCCGGGTTGTCAAGGTCGTTGCGATTGTCGCGCTGCAGCACTTTCTCGGTTATTGTGTTTGTTGAGGCTAATAAGTGAGCAGTGTTGGTGATTTTGTACTGAGTCAAGTAAATAATTGGTTTCATTGTCATTGGAAATTAATTGAACATCATTGGAAATTGGTTTCAACTCATCACTCACATCAAGTCATCAACATTGGACGAAGATGGGCAAGAGTTATAAATTTGGATTTCTTCCACAAAACAAATCAGTAAGTAGCTACAATTATCCTTTTCACTTTTCCTCATCATTGACAGGCCTGGCCTTAGTGTTTGAGGTCACCATGAATCTAATGCTGACTTTTACTAAGAGTTAACTTATTGAATTTGCCTAAATCTGGATTTTTTTTTTTGGTAGAATTTAGCTTGTTGACAAGAGGCCTCATCAACACATTTAAACTTGGATATTTTGTTTGGAGATAAACTCTGCAGGGCTCAGATCAACTACTAACAGAAACATCCCTTGTTTTGTCTTGTGCCTAACCAAGTTTGTAGTGGAATTAAAACTTATCACAATACTTTCTTCCTAAAAATATGAATACCAGTAAAATTATCATTGACCCATTCCTCCCTTTCACAGAGTGGCTGTTCTCATCAGCATTATCAACTCCCTTCAGAATTTGTAGCTGCAGCCTGGAGCAACTGAAGCCAAAGCTGCATACAATTGAATTAATGCTTGTCCATTTGTTGGGTCTTCAGCTCAGCTTGAAGATTGAAACATATTCAAGAATGTGACTGATGTGATCCTAACATTGGAACTGCAAGATGGCCAGTGTGCTTAAACCAGAGTAATTGCATACATAGTGCTTAGGTACCTTATTCAGTGAACATGATCAATGAATGATGCACCGTCCCTGCTATTCTGCCCTATTGTTATGGCAGCAGAAGTGGTGTGAAAGTTTCAGAATATATTGTGCTAATATCCAATCTACATGCCTACAGCCTACTGCCTAGTCTGTATGATATATTTCAGAACAAGGATGTCGGTAATTATTCAACATAATTTGTAAATAGTCGTTTCCAGAAACAAATATAGATTATGCAATATGCATACCAACAAAAACAGCAATGCTTGGTAATGTTTGAAAAGTATCAAGTCGGATGGCCAACAATCTGTGACATTGTATTACTGAATACTGTTGCTAAATACGCTCTAACTATTTGCTGACATTTAAAGGGAATGTTTTACCTTTGTATTGGTTTTGGACTGAGATAGCCATTATCTTTGGCCGTTATTGAAATGCTGAAAATACTAAGGCCATTTTCCCTGAAACAGCGGTTTTTAAGCAATTCAATTTATAGTTGCAAAATGGGGTCTAGGCCAGTGCCGCCGCTGATTCGCTGACAGCGACTTTTTCTGTCAATCCAACTTTGTCAGCCAATCAGCGCAGTCTATGGCTCAATAATGACATCATCCCAAATTTACGCTTAATTTGTATAAAGTTAAGTGACTTAACAAGACAAAAAATATCATAATCGTTTTCAGCAGCACTTATTCATATTTTTGACTACAACCAGCATATATTTGACAACTTTCAGGAAGATGAAACATTCCCTTTAACCTTGTTCATGACTGTGCATGTGACATTTGATGATCATGAAATAAAATAGTGCTATTCATCCTCAAGAGAAATACAATATAGATAATGTGATTGTGTTTGTTTCCTGAGAGAAAATCTGGTTCTGTGAAGCATAGTAATTATAAACAACATCAATCATCATCAATGTATTGTCTGTAAGTTGTCCTTGTTTATCACCATCTACCAATCAACTTGCTGAGAGGTCATGAGCTTGGGATCATCCGTAACTGACGTAGTATAGCAGAAAGACATGCCCAAGGAATAAATTGTATTGACTGCATTGAACTATAACCCTTAGGGACTATACAGTATAAACCCTAAAAACACAGATAAATTTGCATCACAATCAGCATGACCTTGCATCAAATCCTCCACACCCAGTCTTTACACAGGCATCCATAGGAAATGGGACCTCACTGAACAAGGCAAGCAAACCCTGTCCATCTTGTAGAAACAGGCCTGCGCACCACCATCACAGCTTCAAATAGAAGATGTTCCCGCTCTTCAGGCTTGTGCGGAAGCCAGAAATGGTACTGCGCCAACGCCATGCCGCGTACCGTCCATCATGGTGGAGTGTGGAGACTGGAGGATGCAGCATATCCTTAAAGACACAAATGATAACCTCTGTTAGCATTTGTCCAAATCAAATGTTGCAATCATTGAGCAGACTGTCAGCCAGTGTGTGAACTGAAGTTGGTACCTACACATGGCTAAGCTTAGAATATTACTCAACCCTAAAACTGTCTGCAATTGGGGTGAAATGATGAAGTACTGGTATTAGTTCAGTAATTCAACTCACCAGTGTATGGTGCATTCTTGAGGTCCCCCAGAAGAAGAGAAGTCAACTGACAGTAATATTAATATTAATAAAAAATGGGTTATCATTGCATGTCTACAAGATGGTGTCTGTAGGGCCACAGCGCAGCGAGCGAATGTGAGCAGAGCGTTCTAAACGTGGGTCCCTGCGACCATAATTGCTGTAAAGGGTATGTCAGGTTTGATTATTTATCGTTTTTGATGTCATAGCTTTGGTATTACTGGTACACTTTTCTGTATGTCATAATAATGCTATCTTCTATTAGGGACCTCAATAACACCATTAACTGGGGAGGTGAATTACTGAACTATTACCAGAGAAATGCAGGTAGGTACTAGGTACTTACATATTTGTTTTGTGGAGGAAATCCAAAGTTCTCTTCTCTTGCACATTCTCCTACACCAATGTTATGTGAGTGATGAGTTGCAACTAATTTCCAATGACAATGAAACCAATTATTTACATGCTTGACCTACTCGGTACAAAATCAACAACACTTATCACTTATAAGCCTCTACAAACACAATCACCAACACTCCACTGGGTTTACATTTCTTTTACATTTATGTTATAAGCCTTTAAATATTAATTTACTAAGATTTAACATCTTAAATAAACCCAGTTCAAATTCAATGGAGATGTGTAAACAATATATCAAAACAATACCGTGTTTCGCTAGCGCCGGCGTTGCCGACAGAGGTATTTTGACCAATCAGACACAGCCATTTCTGCTGCTGAAACTCGTTTTGTCAGCAGATTAGCGTTATATCGTAATCGTATCGTTATTGGTGTGTGACGTTATCAATATCAGCTGTTTGCGTCTATAAAAAAATAACAGCCGGCACCGTCAGTTTTTTTTCGTTGGTGAAACTCGGCTCATGTCCGCAATTTTTTAGCGGCGATTATTTTTTTTCTGCGTGCGGTGATTATTTTTTGGTAAAACTGGCCTCTGTGCTTTAATTTGAGTACACTATGGCGATTTAAATTTCCATGTGCTTTGAATTGCCTTTTTCCTTTTGTTACTAGCTCTCATAGTTTCCGATATATTTGGGGGTTTCTAGAGCAAAGTTCTTCACTTGGAAAACGTGACCTTTGATTACCTCCGGTGACCTCAATATTGACCTGAGCCAAATAATACCATTTGTAACTACGACTGGCCTTGGGGAGACCTTTCGAGCAATCTTTTCTGCGTCTTCCTAGGCTTTTTAGTTTTGGAGTTAGAGGGGGATCTCAATGGGATTATGTACGCGAATCATGCCGGCTAGCAAAAGTCTTGTACCATTGACGTCACGACCATCGACCAATCAGAGGCCATGATATCCTGTTTTTGGCCGGAATGGCTTACCCTGTTATGTAGCCTTGGGCTCACCTGCCTGGCTCCTCCAGAGCTCCACCCGCCAGGCTCTCAGGGACGTCACCCGCCTGGCTCCTGCAGCACCACCTGCTTGTCTCCTGCAGCGCTACCTGCCTGGCTCCTGCAGCGCCACCTTACGGCTCCTGCAGCACCACCTTACGGCTCCTGCAGCGCCACCCTACGGCTCCTGCAGCACCACCTGCCCGGCTCCTGCACCACCACCTGCCTGGCTCCTGCAGCACCACCTGCCTGGCTCCTGCACCACCACCTGCCTGGCTCCTGCAGCACCACCTTACGGCTCCTGCAGCGCCACCCTACGGCTCCTGCAGCACCACCTGCCCGGCTCCTGCAGCGCCACCTTACGGCTTCTGCAGCACCACCTGCTTGGCTCCTGCCCGGACTCCACCTTACGGCTCCTGCCCGGACTCCACCTGCTTGGCTCCTGCCCGGACTCCACCTGCTTGGCTCCTGCCCGGACTCCACCTGCCTGGCTCCTGCCCGGACTCCACCTGCTTGGCTCCTGCCCGGACTCCACCTGCTTGGCTCCTGCCCGGACTCCACCTGCTTGGCTCCTGCCCGGACTCCACCTGCTTGGCTCCTGCCCGGACTCCACCTGCTTGGCTCCTGCCCGGACTCCACCTGCCTGGCTCCTGCCCGGACTCCACCTGCTTGGCTCCTGTCCGGACTCCACCTGCCTGGCTCCTGCCCGGACTCCACCTACTTGGCTCCTGCCCGGATTCCACCTGCCTGGCTCCTGCCCGGACTCCACCTGCCTGGCTCCTGCCCGGACTCCACCTGCTTGGCTCCTGCCCGGAATCCAGCTGCTTGGCTCCTGCCCGGACTCCACCTGCTTGGCTCCTGCCCGGACTCCACCTGCCTGGCTCCTGCCCGGACTCCACCTGCTTGGCTCCTGCCCGGACTCCACCTGCTTGGCTCCTGCCCGGACTCCACCTGCTTGGCTCCTGCCCGGACTCCACCTGTCCGGCTCCTGCAGCACCACCTGCTTGGCTCCTGCCCGGACTCCACCTGTCCGGCTCCTGCAGCACCACCTGTCCGGCTCCTGCAGCACCACCTGCTTGGCTCCTGCCCGGACTCCACCTGCTTGGCTCCTGCCCGGACTCCACCTGCCTGGCTCCTGCCCGGACTCCACCTGCCTGGCTCCTGCCCGGACTCCACCTGCTTGGCTCCTGCCCGGACTCCACCTGCTTGGCTCCTGCCCGGACTCCACCTGCCTGGCTCCTGCCCGGACTCCACCTGCTTGGCTCCTGCCCGGACTCCACCTGCTTGGCTCCTGCCCGGACTCCACCTGCTTGGCTCCTGCCCGGACTCCACCTGCCTGGCTCCTGCCCGGACTCCACCTGCTT
>JAXIVJ010005680.1:27500-52500 GCA_036785665.1 Chirona hameri
TATGTATGTATGTATGTATGTATGTATGTATGTATGTATGTATGTATGTATGTATGTATGTATGTATGTATGTATGTATGTATGTATGTATGTATGTATGTATGTATGTATGTATGTATGTATGTATGTATGTATGTATGTATGTATGTATGTATGTATGTATGTATGTATGTATGTATGTATGTATGTATGTATGTATGTATGTATGTATGTATGTATGTATGTATGTATGTATGTATGTATGTATGTATGTATGTATGTATGTATGTATGTATGTATGTATGTATGTATGTATGTATGTATGTATGTATGTATGTATGTATGTATGTATGTATGTATGTATGTATGTATGTATGTATGTATGTATGTATGTATGTATGTATGTATGTATGTATGTATGTATGTATGTATGTATGTATGTATGTATGTATGTATGTATGTATGTATGTATGTATGTATGTATGTATGTATGTATGTATGTATGTATGTATGTATGTATGTATGTATGTATGTATGTATGTATGTATGTATGTATGTATGTATGTATGTATGTATGTATGTATGTATGTATGTATGTATGTATGTATGTATGTATGTATGTATGTATGTATGTATGTATGTATGTATGTATGTATGTATGTATGTATGTATGTATGTATGTATGTATGTATGTATGTATGTATGTATGTATGTATGTATGTATGTATGTATGTATGTATGTATGTATGTATGTATGTATGTATGTATGTATGTATGTATGTATGTATGTATGTATGTATGTATGTATGTATGTATGTATGTATGTATGTATGTATGTATGTATGTATGTATGTATGTATGTATGTATGTATGTATGTATGTATGTATGTATGTATGTATGTATGTATGTATGTATGTATGTATGTATGTATGTATGTATGTATGTATGTATGTATGTATGTATGTATGTATGTATGTATGTATGTATGTATGTATGTATGTATGTATGTATGTATGTATGTATGTATGTATGTATGTATGTATGTATGTATGTATGTATGTATGTATGTATGTATGTATGTATGTATGTATGTATGTATGTATGTATGTATGTATGTATGTATGTATGTATGTATGTATGTATGTATGTATGTATGTATGTATGTATGTATGTATGTATGTATGTATGTATGTATGTATGTATGTATGTATGTATGTATGTATGTATGTATGTATGTATGTATGTATGTATGTATGTATGTATGTATGTATGTATGTATGTATGTATGTATGTATGTATGTATGTATGTATGTATGTATGTATGTATGTATGTATGTATGTATGTATGTATGTATGTATGTATGTATGTATGTATGTATGTATGTATGTATGTATGTATGTATGTATGTATGTATGTATGTATGTATGTATGTATGTATGTATGTATGTATGTATGTATGTATGTATGTATGTATGTATGTATGTATGTATGTATGTATGTATGTATGTATGTATGTATGTATGTATGTATGTATGTATGTATGTATGTATGTATGTATGTATGTATGTATGTATGTATGTATGTATGTATGTATGTATGTATGTATGTATGTATGTATGTATGTATGTATGTATGTATGTATGTATGTATGTATGTATGTATGTATGTATATATATATGTATATATATATATATATATATATATATATATATATATATATATATATATATATATATATATATATATATATATATATATATATATATATATATATATATATATATATATATATATATATATATATATATATATATATATATATATATATATATATATATATATATATATATATATATATATATATATATATATATAATATATATATATATATATATATATATATATATATATATATATATATATATATATATATATATATATATATATATATATATATTATATATATATATATATATATATATATATATATATATATATATATATATATATATATATATATATATATATATATATATATATATATATATATATTATAATATATATATATATATATATATATATATATATATATATATATATATATATATATATATATATATACATATATATACAAAATAAATTAATTTCAAAGCTGACCTGCTGATGTTGTGAAAGCAGAAAAGTACCTACTACTTTTACTAATTGGTACAAAGGCAGATCCAGAATGGGGGTTTGGGGAGAGGGCAAAGCCCAAAATGTCTCACACAATTCTGAAAACTCATTCAGATTTCGCTTGCTTATGCATTTATAGCTTATTTAAAGCAAACTTTCCTTAGTAAAATTTGCTTAGATTGTCTTCTATATCAGGAAATGTGTTAATTTTTCTCCAATTCCAGGCGGTTTGGTGAATGGGGGGTGGGGGGTAATTGCCCATTTTTCCCAACCGTAGATCTGCCACTGAATTGGTATTATTTTACAATATAATACCAAAACCCTGAGAAATGTGAAATTAATGTGTGGAACAGGTGGTTTACTTCAATTAAATATTACTGACTAATCAAAAAGATAAAATAACACTTGAGTCACCTAGGGTGTAGCAATTGACTCTGCAGCCAAATAATTTTTGCCACTGTTGACATACACCATGCGTCATGCTGTCTACATTTTTACAAGGAATATTAGGTAATATGTTTTGCTTTGCAGATTGCTCAGTACAGGAAAGTAGAACCCTATGCTTTAATTTTGAATATGTTTATTATTGCTAACACTGGCCTATTTCTTGCTCTAAAAATGCAGTCACATATGCAGGATTTTCCACAACTTCAATTCGGTCAATATTCGGTTATTTAATTGTATAAATTAAATCGGTTTGGTATTCAGTCAGTTTGGCTACCCTTTAACCCGCGATTTACTGGGGTATATTTCATAACGCGACTTACTGGGGGGCTATTTTTTTACCCCCTCTGATCTCCGGAACTACTTGACCGAATGTAAAAATTAAAACGGCATTCGATAGCCCTGAAAAATTTATCGAGGGAAACATAATATTGTTGACCTCGGGGTCACCGATGACGTCACAGGTCAGGTCAAGTACAAAATGTTTGACCGTGTCAAAAGGTCTCTATGGATGGAATTGTCGCGCAAAATTGCGACATTAAACGCATAAGCCGTTGATAAATCGATATGACTCGTGTGTCTGACACTTCTAAGTATCTTTCTAAGCTGTTTATGACCTTGGGTCAGGTCAAGGTCATCCGAGGTCACGAGGTCAAACTGCAGATTACGGTCATTAGGCGTTGTAACACATGTTTATGGGTTTGTTTTTCGTCTAGAACGCGAAAAATAACATTAGAACATTGTTTGTTCCATATAAATAGAAGTAAAAAGCAAAAATGGAAATGCGTTTTTTGTCATAGTAATGCTGTGAGAAGTGGTCGATTTTTGTTATTTAAAGGTCATAACTCAGTCATTTTTAAAGTTATCGACTCTAAATTTGGTACACGTATTCACCGCATACGTTTCGATCACATATATTCCGGTTTTTGGATATCTCTGATTTTTTCTGGAAAATTTTGTAAAAACAAAAAAATATGTCTTTGGATTTCTCAAAATTTTGAATTAAAAAAACTCAAAAATTCGAGACAGCAGTTTGATAGCCCGGTCTAATGTCAGTAATTTGATTTAATACAATTTAGTTTATCTCAAATATCGTACCTTTGACAGCGTTTTCCGAAAACCATTATTTTGCAACAAAAACCGAAGAACATGACGTCATTCTGACGTCATTCCCGGTTGACCTATCATAGCCTCATATTTTAATTTTGCCAACATGTGTAGAATTGATGTGAGATAAGTTACTGCAACTTTGGTGACGATACGGGTGTTCGTTTAGGAGTTATTGCAAAATAACGGGGGGGGGGGGCAAAAAATAGCCCCCCCAGTAACTCGCGGGTTAATCGGTATCGGTATGGTCATGTTTTGCACATTTTCTGGAAATGGCATCACTAGTACAAATATTGGTCTGCTGTCATCAAATTATGTGCATGGTGAACTATGATGCTCATTAACCCGCGCGGCGCTGGGGTCTCCATCCGAACGCCCGGCGCTGGGGGGGTAAATTTTACCCCCCCCCTCGTATCTTCCGAACCAATAACCGCAGCGAGACGCGCAAGGCGGCGATCGAAAGCTCTCAGTGAGAAGAATCTAACGCGTACCCGAAATTCCTAAAATAAGGTCACATGTCAGGTCACGGTCAGGTCAAGTGTCAAAATTTAAGTATTTGGGTTTTTGGGCTATACTTTCCATCCAAAGCCTTATATTGCAACTATTATCTCACAAAGTGCTCCCAACTGTATAATGCATCTCCTGCATAAGTAAAAGTGAAATTGTAAGCAAAGGTCAAGGTCAAGATCATGTCACAAAAGGTCACAGGTCTACGAAAGTCATGCGACACATGTTGTATGGGATATTTTACACGTATAATTCGATAGAAGCAGCCATTTTTACAGCCTGACCCCATATAATGGTCCTCAGGTCAAGGTCAGGTCATAATAAGGACAATATTTTAAATTAATTAATCTAAATAAACATTGCATGTTTCTAGACTAGTTTTGTCTTAGAAATACAGTGGTGGCATGCATTTGTCTGTATCTGGTCAGTAAAAGCCAAAAAACGCAAATTCAAAAAATGACGTCATGAGTTACTTATACTTCGAGAGCTATAAGTCAGTCAAAAATAAAGATATTGCTTTGAAATTTGGTTTCAGCATCGTTCATACTCGGTTCTCTATTATTTCTTCCGGTTTTTTATTTTAAAAAAACTTTTGTGGAAATTCTTCCAATTTTTTTTTTGTTGCAATTTTGGGGATCAAAAACCCAAAATGTTGAAAATTCGAGATAGCCATTTTTAAATACAATCTTATTCTCTGTTTTTTACGCCTTTTATTTGCGAGTTGCAATAACATGCTATGCTCTACGATTTTTCAAACATTTAACGTTTTTTCACCAAAAATGACATGACATGACGTCACTAAAACGTCATTATCTCCCCAAAATTTTCACGAATTTCAACAAAATTTTGGCAGAAGACGTAGAATTGATGCACCATCAGGTACCATAAGTTTCATTGTGATGTCTTTCATAGTTTTCAAGTTATTGAGAAAATTCGGGAGGGGGGGTAAAATTTACCCCCCAGCGCCGCGCGGGTTAAAGGAAATAGTTCACCTTCAACATGGGATTTTGAACTGAAATAGCAGTTTTGTTGCCCGTGTTGAGAAATCCTTATCTGCAACTTTTCTTGGCTGAAAAGACTTCTCGAGCCGAAGATATTTGACTTTTTGGCGAAGGAATGCGGCGCATATATGATATACCGTACCGTCTGAGAGTGCCAGCACTGCAGGGAGCATGCACAGACCAATAACGCACACCATAACATTAACCTGCGCACTGCAGGGGGGGGGGGGGGGTTGATTTCCGCCCCCCCCCCCACTCAGGTTTTTTAAAGATAGCGAAAAAAACGGCGGCGCGCAGCGCCGCCGGGGTGTCATACACCTGTTAGGGCATCAATTGCGCACACTTTGATACAAAACAAATATGCTCGGGTCATCTCAGGTCAGGTCACCAGACCAGGTCAAGTGACCCCACCACCAAAAATATTTGCAGTTGTGCCAAAGCCAGAGTTTTTCACCGAGCAGGTTGAAACTTACAGGATGTCATGCGGGCATCAGTACTTACATTTCGTATAACTCGGAATTCTGATATCGGTGACCTAAGGTCAGGTCAATTTCGTAACCTCCCATAATAAGTCAATGGGATATATACAAATGCTTCCTATTCCAAGGATATGCATGGTACTAGTCCAATTACTTCTGGATCTTGTTATTATAGGATATTATTGATGATCCAAGTGTAAGTTTTTGTCAGTGACCCCTATTGGGTCATTTGAGGTCATGCGAGGTCACCATCACTTTTTTGTCAATAACTCTCGACATAATGAAGATAGAGAAGTAAAACAGACATCAATGTGTTTGTCTCGTCGAGACACGTCTTCCCATATGCAACATGCCCTTCTTGGGTCACCACTTGACCTTGACCTTAGGTCAAATTGTTAAGTTGACTTAACAAGATCAACATATATATCATTCAAAGCGCCTTGACAAGATAAACACAATGACGTAAACAGTTTTCCGTTATCTGTATTAAGTAAAAAGTTAATAGCAAAAAACGATTTAGCAAAAAAACTTCTCGTTACGTTGCGTAGTTTTCGAGATCTCAGGGGGAGGGGGGCGAAAATCAATCCCCTGCAGTTCGTGTTCGGCGAATAGCCCCTGCAGTGCGCGGGTTAATAATTTACGACCTTCTGTCCTGAATTGGCGCGATGTAGGACCTTTTTTGAAAAGAAAAAAAGAAACTGTATTACAAAATATAATCAAATCGTGTTCTGAAAATTTTGCGAAGGTGAACTATTTCCTATAAGGTGTAAATGCTGTTCTGCACTATGATAATGTTCCTGTCATTGCATAATATACCTCCATGCACAATTTTAATACTCAAGTTTTGCTAGTTTTGGTGTCTGTGTCAAGGTTTTGTGTCTTTGTTGATGATTGCTTATAAGAAAAATGGAAATGAAGTATGAACCTACTAATACCTTTCTTTTTGGTCTTAGCTTTAAAGGCTTCCCACCTTCCCAAAAGTTGTCAAATGTACGCCGCTTGTGGTGCACAATATGAATTAATTGCTGCTGAACACGATTATGACATTTGTTTCTCGCAAACAGTGCTCAATTTAATAAAAAGTTAAGTTTTAATATTTGGGTTGATGTCATATTGAGCTCTAGAGAGCTACACAGAAATCCTTTACGCTGCCAAAGTATGGGCACAATTATTTCGAGACAATTCTGGCGCTTTGAATACAAAACAAACCAACTACCAAACCATTGAAACGTAGCAAATATCTCCAAGGTTCACCTTAAAACAAGTGGACTACCATTACCAGTTGGGTAAAGAGAGACGACGCTGTTGGTTTAGAGGCCCTATTGAAATACACATGGGCCTTATTTTTTACAGATGTCAAAATCAAACTCGGATATCTTTTTGATTAGATCATTGTGGTTGTTTGAACTGCTACCATACTTAATTTCAATGCCAAGCCATCAAAATGGCTATCTCAACTCAAATATAATGTTAAGGTGGGATAGTCCCTTTAAATTTGTCAGCAACTTTTGTGGACTGGCTTGGACCAGTTCACCTTTTGATTCTGCAGTCGGTTTAGATTGGATCAGAGGCTTACAGATTTGGATTAGATTGGACTTCTAAGATTATTATATTTTGTGCTCTGTTCTCAACAGTTAAGTGATGTTTTGGAGACAAAATATTATAATTGTTTTAAGCAGCAGCAGGAATGTCTCTTTTAGTCACATTTGATCTGCCCATGTGGTGAATTGACATTACTAAGTACACTCTTATAATCAGATCACGCAACACGTACAACTTGTAGAGGAAGGTGGGAATGTGGGATAAGCTGAGCCTATGGGGCCATATGACCCATCCCAATTTCTCTGCTTCTGTAAAATGTATATTTCCTATCTTTTGCCTGCTAGTCAGCAACAATACTAGTGCTTCGTTTGGATCGCTGCCGCCTCCAAAATATATGGGAATGAGCTGCTGGAAATATGTATTTCATGCTCAGGAGTAAAATTTGAGAAAAACTTATTGTGCTAGTTCTGTATTAAGCGATGCAAAGATATTGTCTTGTTTCATGAAACTCTAGTCATACTAAGCATAATTATGAGGGAGTCATCCGCATAAAGCTACAAGTTTTTACCATGTGCAAGCTTATCCAAATTTGGTCATGGGTGGGGTAGGCCGAGCCAGTTTTGCCAGGCTATGTAGAGCCATTGCCCAAAATACACTATAATGGTGCAGTTCATCCTTTGAGGTTGTGATTGTAAAAAAAAATAGTTGTTCATGGAAAATTAACTATTGAGTATTGAATCATCTACTTAGACAAATATCTTCAATATTTGTTTCAAACATGTTTGATCATGATGTAAATGTGGATAATACAAGTAGGGGTCCTAGCCTTCAGATATTACCTATATGCCTAGTGCCTACCACTTACTCACATAACCCTATACAATATACATGTATACCTTGGGCATACCCCTAGGAAATTATAGGAATCAATTTGAGTTTGGATCTCTTCGTTCTCTGCATGCCCAGCTTGATCAATCTAGTTGGATGAACTTGCCCCACCAGTGGGGTAAGTTGAGCAATATGTAACATTTATTTCGTATCATTTTAAAACATTAAACATGCATTTTGTGAAAAAGTTGCAGCACCTTGGCATCCGCAAAATACCAAAATATAGGCACATCTGTCCGTCCGTAATGTCACAAAAGACAGAAGTGGCTCATCTTATCCCACCTCCCCCTACGAAGTACTCGCGTATAATCAGGTCACGGAACCCTAATATAATCAGATCACGGAATCCTAATATAATCAGATCACGGAACCCTAATATAATCAGATCACGGAACCCTAATATAATCAGATCACGGAACCCTAATATAATCAGATCACGGAACCCTAATATAATCAGATCACGGAATCGTATAATCTTATAAGCGTATAATCAGATCACGGAACCCTAATATAATCAGATCACGGAATCGTATAATCTTATAAGCGTATAATCAGATCACGGAACCCTAATATAATCAGATCACGGAATCGTATAATCTTATAAGCGTATAATCAGATCACGGAACGCGTATAATCAGATCACGGTGCCTAATATAACTAAGTTCCGTTATAATTAAATACACTCATATTAAGGGCACTAACCTTTCTCTTCATGGCTACTTCCGTCTTCCAACACCAGCAGACCAGTATCACTCTCACACTTTTCACTCACGGTACTTTGAGTTATTACTGACGCACACGCGGAAGGAATGATATAGTGCTGTCACAGAAACGAGGAAAAATGCAATATTTGATAGGAAATACCGATCCTGGCAGTGATACCTAGTTGATTATTACAAATTATCGTTATAAAAATAAACTTATCATCAAATGTAATTTTATTGCACAAATATATGTTCCTTTGTGCTTATTTACCACTAGAATAACCTACAAGCTTTGTCCGCCCGGTTTATACAGCCTTGGTCCGCCCGCTCGCTCCGGCGCGACAGGGTTGTTTACATTGCGCAACAGCTGACTGCGCTACAGTAGCGCCACGTGGTGGTGTAAAGAGAAACCAGAAATCGTAAAACAATATTTGAATGTCGATAGGAGCAGGCACACGGGGACGCGTATTTTTGTCCACGTAAGACGAAAACTTCACAATCACACGAGCAGTCCATGTACATGGCTATAAACGCCCTTAGAGTAGGTGGACATTTTTTGTCCACCTAAACTGTCTGTCCACCTAATTTCAGAACAGATTCCTAAAATGTCCACCTAAAGCGTTTTTGAGAGAGCAGACTGCTGCACCGCGGCGCTGGCGGCAGACCGAACGGCGAGTCCGGCGGCACGCCCGGCCCCAGCGCCGGCCCAGCGCGCTGATTGCGCCGCGCGTTCTCACCACACACTCAGCATCCGTCAACAGCTGCGTCATCGGCAGCCGACCCCGCTCCGGCAGAACCAGCATCAGATACTCCTGCTGCCCGGAGACGTCTTTGATCAGGAAACCACCCGCCGCCGGTTTCACTCCGTGAGCGCGTCGCGGCTCACACACTGCAAGCATATCTCAAACCAGATGCCGTAGCCATATCCAGCCAGTAATCCCAGAGCGCATGGCAATGAGACGGCCGGCGGCGTCGACAGAGGCTGGCCGCAGGTTGGCACACGGAGCACGGCCGCGCGACAGCGCAGGTAGACCTTCAAGCGAGCGGCCACGGGATCGGTACGCAGCGTGCGCGAAGTGTAACTGGGCCGACAGCGTGGGCCGACAGCGGTGGCGGTGGCAGCGACTCGTGGCGGTATCGCAGCACACAGTTGGAGGCTGCCGACAGCAGCGCGGCGGGCAACTGCAGCAGTTGCGGACCTCGCGAGCAGCATGACAGTCCACAAGCCACTGCGCCGCGCTGCAGCAGCCCCTCAGGCAAACTTCCTCGACTTCCGCAAGGCGCGGTCGCTCGGTAGAGGCCGAGACACTGCCGACTTGGCTGCTCGGCGCTTGGTCGCCGCCTCCCTCAGTGCTTCGCCGTGGTCGCGACGCCTCACCTGGCCCACGTGCCGCATCCGCATCATGGTACGGAGCCGTGCGTATGTACTCACCACTCGCGGATGCAGCCGCGGCCACCGCTCTTGCAGAAGGGTGACCAGGCCGCCCACAACGCCGGGCTCCCGCGAGAGCTGGTCCGGGTCCAGGTTGCGGCGGAGCAGGCCCTTGTCCCGGTGCAGGGCGCAGAATGTGGCCTCCATCTGCTGACAGATGCCCAGCCACAGCTGCGTCGGGACGGTGAGGCTGCCGCGGTTCAGGAGCCGGACCCAGCGGGCGTCGTCCGACACTTCCTCGCCCGCGTCGGAGCTGCGGGCTCCGAGCGAAGAGTCGATACGAGCGCATTTCGCGGCCCGGCCACGTACGCCATGGCGTAGCGTTGCGCCGAGTCAGCCGCGTCCTCCGTCTCCTCCTCGTCGGGGTCCAGTCGAGCCTCCTCCAGGGCCCAATCTTACCAAGTGCCGTGATCGCACCTAATCTTACCAATGCCGTAGTACGGCATATTGGTGCACCGGCCTGCTCAACTTCTCGACCCCGTGATCGAACTGGGATATCCCGTTTTTCAGTCTTCGTTCTCCAGACTGAGCTATTTCGACAACGCGTTTGGACAAACCAAACGCCGTGGTTCCCTAAGTGCGGCATTCTGAGCACTCCATTCACGGCATGCCGTACTTACGCATTCACGGCATTAGGTACGATTGGGCCCCGGAGGGCAGCCGGCAGTGGGAGCGCCTCCGCCTCCGGTGGCTCCTGCTCCGCCTCCATTCGCTCGCAGACGCGGGCCACGACCGCGACGCTCACACTGTCCGGCTTGTCAGCGTCCTGCGCCCGGGCAGCGAGCAGGAAGGCAGAGGGAGCGGCGCACTCCGGTTGGACCACCGTGCTCCAGGCAACGGCGGGTGCCGCGCTGATCAGCAGCAGCCGCACGCGCTGGGGGAGCTGACGGGCGACGGGTTCACGTTACTCCCGAAGCGCGCCCGAATGATACTGAAGTAAGACTCCAGGGCATCCTGGTTCAGGCGCGCCGTAAGGAGAAACGAAAATCCCGTCACCCGCCGCATCTCGTCGAACAGCGCGAGCGTGGCGCGGATGAACACCACCCACCCCTGCTGGCAGGGCATGGGCTTGTCGCCGAACCACGCCGTCTCGAGCAGCTGGCGGAGTCGCTCCAGCGCCGCTGCTGTCGCTCCCAGTACTGGTCGACTCCGAGGGCGTAGCGGAGAGGCCTGTCGGCGTACAGTTAGCGGGAGTTCAGGGTGTCGAAACCTTGGTCGAGGATCTCGATGGCCTTTGCCGCCTCCTCTTCGCCCTCAAACAGCTCACGGATTGTGGTGCTGGTGGTGCCACTGAGCAGCTGGGCTGGCAGGTATACCCACCCGCTGTCGGTCCGCGTGCTCCGCCTGACACGAAAAAGCAAGCAAATTGCCATAAAAGCAAAGGAGCGCGCTGACCATTTGGATATCATATGCTGTCATGGACCGTCCTAGCTATATTCTGCAACCTGGAAAGTCACACAACATGTTGATTTAATTAAGTTCATTCATATACTCTCTAAGGGGCTAACGCTTTTGTCGGCCAAGAATTGTTAGTGAACTATGCAAGAAATGGTGATAGGTGCTATTAAATCAAATTGGACAGGAACTCAAAGCACGGAAAAATACACGCACACGCACACGCACACGTACACACGTACACACACGTACACACACACACAAACACACACACACACACACACACACACACACACACACACACACACACACACACACACGCACGCACGCACGCACGCACGCACGCACGCACGCACGCACGCACGCACGCACGCACGCACGCACGCACGCACGCACGCACGCACGCACGCACGCACGCACGCACGCACGCACGCACGCACGCACGCACGCACGCACGCACGCACGCACGCACGCACGCACGCACGCACGCACGCACGCACGCACGCACGCACGCACGCACGCACGCACGCACGCACGCACGCACGCACGCACGCACGCACGCACGCACGCACGCACGCACGCACGCACGCACGCACGCACGCACGCACGCACGCACGCACACACACACACACACACACACACACACACACACACACACACACACACACACACACACACACACACACACACACACACACACACACGCGCGCGCGCGCGCGCGCGCCCACACGCATATACAGGCGCGCATACGCACACGCCTCCCCCCCACACACGCGCGCACACGCATACACGCGCATACACACACGCACATACAGGCACGCACACGCACACACACACACACACACATACGCACGCACGCACGCACGCACGCACACACGCACGCACGCACGCACGCACGCACGCACGCACGCACGCACGCACGCACGCACGCACGCACGCACGCACGCACGCACGCACGCACGCACGCACGCACGCACGCACGCACGCACGCACGCACGCACGCACGCACGCACGCACACACACACACACACACACACACACACACACACACACACACACACACACACACACACACACACACACACACACACACACACACACACACACACACACACACACACACACACACACACACACACACACACACACACACATACCGGCGCGCACACGCACGCGCGAGCACGCACGCACGCGCACGCGCACGCGCACACGCACGTACGCACGCACGCACGCACGCACACACACGCCCGCGCGAGCAAACGCACACGCACACACACGCGCACACACACACGTACATACAGGCGCGCACACGCATACGCACGCACGCACACGCAGGCACGTGCGCGTAAACGCACACACGCACGCACGCACGCACACACACACACACACACACACACACACACACACACACACACACACACACACACACACACACACACACACACACACACACACACACACACACACACACACATACACACACACACACACACACACACACACACACACACACACACACACACACACACACACACACACACACACACACACACGCGCGCGCGCGCGCGCACGAGCAAACGCACGCGCGCACACACACGCACATACAGACGCGCACACGCACGCACACACACACACACACACACACACACACACACACACACACACACACACACACACACACACACACACACACACACACACACACACCTATACGTGTGTACGGTGTAAGACGAGCACCTTGTCTGTACCGTGTATCTAGAGGACCACCTGTTGCGGTTGCCTGAGGCCCGCCAAAATGCAGGCGCTTAAAATGTGTGACGAATAGAGGTACCCTGACGTTTGAAATTTGTCAGAATCGTTTTAGGAAAGAAATGCCATGAGGTCGGAATGTCGAGGACCTCACCGGAATCCGAGGACCGGCTGTGTGAAATACGTGTACATTTCGTGAATTATGAGGACCGACAATCAGCTGATTATTCGCCCACTGAAAGTAGATCCCCGTCACAGCAAACTGCCTATCCGACGGATGGGCAACTCGGGCCAGATCTCAGGAAGTATTGTTCGGAAAAATTCGGTTATGGGGTCAAACGGCTTGTCGCAATTTTCTCTATTCTATGAACATATGCAAATGTCATATCCCGCGCCGTGCCGGGGGGGGGGGGGGGGGGGGGGGGGGCGTTTAGACGCCCCCCCCCTCCGTTTTTTGCCAATAGCTAAAAAACCGTTGAAGACAGGTAGCTAAAATTTTCAGTACCTGTCCGCTGAACATTTTTACAACTTTTGTGAAACCAAAAGTTTCAGGTCTTATCAGGTCAGGTCACCAGGTCAGGTCACGTGACCCAACCTCAGAAAAAGTTTGTGGTCGTGCCACGTCTACAGTTTCCGGGCGATCACTTTTAAACTTTTAGAGTTTGATAAGGATATCATTACCTACAATTTTATCATTACCTACAATTTCCGTATCTCGGATTTTTTATTCGGTGACCTAAGGTCTGATCGATCACGTGACCTTCCCCATTATAAGTCAATGGGGAAATATTGAAATGCTTTGCTTTCCATGTAAACGCATCCAATCAACGTTTTTTCTTCAGGATCATGTGGTAATAGACCATTCTTCATTACCCAGATACTATTTTGGTTTATTTGACCCCCCACAAGGTCATCCGAGGTCACATGAGGTCACATACACCTTTTTGCCAATAACTTTTGATCGAAGAGAGATAGAAACTTGAAGAAGGCACGAATGTGATTTTCTCGTCAAGCCGCATCGACCTATATGCAACATGACCCACCGTGACCGACTTGGTCACCATGTGACCTTCACCTGAGGTCAAATTTTTTAATTGACTTTCCAAGGTCAAGATGTATATTTTTCGATGCGCCTTGCCGATGGAAACACTATGGAGCCACAATCAATGCTCTATCTTGAATAGCAAAAAAGTTATTCGCGAAAAACTTTTCCCAAGATAACAGCCATTTTGACCTTTGATGACCTCTGGAGCCTCAACTATTGACCTGAACTCAAATCTGACGGTAAAATGTTTCTGGAGCGTTTCAAGAGCTATCTATTGCTTTTTTCGGTTTCGTCCTAGCTATCATAGTTCCCGAGATATCGTGGGATTTCAGGATCAAGTTACCTAAAACGGGAAAATTTGACCTATGATGACCTCTGGTGACCTTAATAATAACCTGAGCGAAAAAATGACTGAAGTAGTTTCTAAATCATTTTTGACGAGCTTTCCAACGCTGTTTTTCGTTTGCGCTACATTGCCTAGGAGCAGAGTTAGAAGGGGGGGCGTCGAAACGCCCCCCCCCCCCCGGCACGGCGAAGGTGGCGCCGAGCACCGGCACGGCGCGGGATATCTTGGACGTACCCAGGGCCCCTGTCACGCGCGTGGCCAGGCAGTGTGAAGTTACAGATATAGATATTGATTGAGGTCATCCACGTGCAGGCGCGTAGCCAAGGGTGCCCCCCCCCCCCCTGGAGGCCAGGAGGGCCCTTTTCGGCGCGCGAGGGCCCTTTTCGGCGCACTGCGCGCGCCGAAAAGGGCCGATGAGACCGGGCGAAAGAGGACTTCAGATGTCCTTTAGGGCCATCAGGGCCCTCTCTGAAAGACCAGAGGGCCCTTAGACGTTCAAAAGACCCCTGTGCATGTCAGAGGGGCCTTGGCCAGACCAAAAGGGCCCCTGAGTGGGTCAGAGGGCCCACTGAGCACGTCGAATAGGCCCCCTGAACACGCCGAATGGGCCCCTAACCAGCACAGAGGGGCCCCTGGGCAGGTCGAGAGGCCCCTGAGCATGTCAACAGGGTGACATAGCGGCCAACGCAGTCCCTTGCCAGGTCATAAGGGCCCCTGAGCAGGTTAGAGGGCCCCTGGACAGACCAGAGGGCCCCTGGGAAGTTAAAAGGGTCCTTGTGCAGGTCAGAGGGGCCCCTGACCAGACCAAAAGGGCCCCTAGATGGGTCAGCAGGGCCCCTGAACATGCCGAATGGGCCCCTAGTCAGCACGGAGGGGCCCCAGGGCAGGTCGGAGGGCCCTCGGAGCATGTCGCAAGGCAACAAAGCAGCCAGCGCTATCCCTTGCCAGGTCGAAAGGACCCCTTAGAAGGCTAGAGGGCCCCTGGAGAGACCAGAGGGCCCCTGGAAAGTTAAAAGGGCCTCTGTGCAGATCGGAGGGCCCCTGACCAGACCGAAAGGACCCCTGTGCGGGTAAGAAGGGCCCTTGAACATGCCGAATTGGCCCCTGGCCAGCACGGAGGAGCCCCAGGGAGGTCGGAGGGCCCCTTGAGCATGTCGGCAGGGCGACAAAGCAGCCAGCGCAGGCCGACCAGAAGAGTCGCTGGGCAGATCGGGGGGGGGGGGGTCCTGGGCAAGTCAGAGGGGCCCCTGGCTAGACCGAAAGGGTGCCTGGGCCGGTCGGAAGGCCCCTTGAACATGTCGGATGAGTTCCTAGCCAGACTGGAGGGGCCCCTGGGCAGGTCGGAGGGGCCCCTGAGCAGGGGTGGCGGATTGCGGGGGCAGGGTACCCAAAATGTCCCCCAGTCGAAAATCCTGGGGGGCATAAAGGTAATTTTGCCCCCTCCCCAGATTTTGGCCTGCTCAATTTGGGGGGCAAAATGACCCTTCCACCCCTCCCCAGGATTTTCAACTGGGAGGTGGGAATTTTGGATACCCTGCGCCCGGCAATCCGCCGCCCCTACCCCTGAGCATGTCGGTAGGGCGACAAAGCAGCCAGTGCAGTCCCTGGCCAGGTCGGAAAGACCTCTGAACAGGCCGAATGGGCCCCTTGACACACATGAGGGGCTTCTTGGAAGGTCAGAGGAGTCCCTGGTGAGACCGGAAGGGTCAAAGCACGTGGAGATCCCAGATGACGATTAAATACAAAGAGGACTTACTCCACAATACAAATATTAAAAGCGGAGCTTTCGGGTATATTATAACACGCTTCGTCAGGGTGCTACAATATACCCGAAAGCTCCGATTTTAATTTGTCCTGTAGAGTAAGCCCTCTTTGTATTATATATATCACCCACCCCACATCTTGCCTTTTCGCTTCGCGGATCCCAGATGAGTCCCTGAACAGGTCGGAAGGGCGTTGAAAAGGTCAGAGGGGCCCCTAGACGATCTGAAGGGACCTTGGGCCTTTCAACAGTAAGAATACAGTTGTACAGTGAATACAACTCAAAATTTTCGTGCCGCTTCGCGGTGCAATTTAACTGCAAATTCAATTATATGCGGGTTAGGAAAAAACTCGGCCCGTTTCTCGTCGCATGTATGTGCTAGGTTGCTACTTTCCTATATAATTGGGCAAAATAGTTAACTTTAACACTTTTCTTACCGCACTTTTAAACGCACAATATAGCAATTTTAGAGGTCCGCACCATGCGCAATGCGACGCATTGATGAGAATGCATATCCAGGGCATAAGACTCAAAATGTTCGCGCCGCTCTGCGGCGCAATTTGTTTAAAAGTTCCAAGGCTTGAGCATAAAACAAAATATTCCAAGTTGAGCATAAATAATATTCCAATTTGGCTGATTCCAAATTGGTGTCGCCCGTTCAAAAGTTGCTATGGCAGTTCACTAACTCCAGCTCCTAAAAGTTGGTATGGCCCATGCCATACCTGTCATACTGCATTTTCCATCCTTGTAACGTGCCTTTTCATCCGTTTTTTTTTGGGGGGGGGGCCTTTCAGCGCTTGGAAAGGGGCCCTTTCAACGCTCGGCAAGTGGCCCTTTCTAGGCGCCCCCCCCCCCCTGGACGAAATACTGGCTACGTGCCGCCTGTCCACGTGGCAGCGGCTATTACGGGTCAAGTAGGTAAAGCCAAGTCAAATCAAGTACTTATCATCTGTGTGTGTGTGTGTGGGGGAGGGGGGGGGGGGCGGATGCCCTTTGAAGTCAATTTTTGTCATGCAATACCGATAGTCGTAATGTTAAAAATTCCCATAAGTGTGGGGGCGACCCCCACTAGGTAGCGACAACCCTGGAGCTTGCACATTGTCTGTTTATGTAGTAATGACGCGCACGGCCGCTGTAAAATGTGGTTGCTTGTACAGAATTGACCTCGGCTAACTTTACCATCGATCTGACCTGACGATATTGATGTTTCTAAGGGGGGGGGCGAGTTATAGGTATAACGTAGCGTTCCGCTTGGGAATATCCTGAGTAGCACCTAAATAGGTAATACGAATTCGCTAAATTGCATTTTTTATTGCAAATTGCAAATCTTGGATTTTATATCGGTAACCCCATATCACTTCAACTCTGGGGACTCCCCATTATAAGGCAATGGGCACTTAAATTCGCCTCTATTGCCTCAATTGACTCAATTTCAATTTCAAGTTGCCAAAGGTTTCAAATGCCTCATTTTGACATGTTTGGCATGAAACTGATACTCAAGATGTTCCCATCAGCGATTCTTGCCAATTCAGGTGAAATAATTAGGTACTCCGTGGGCCTTGCAGGGTCACCTGAGATCATCTGTGGTCATCAGCACTAATTTGCCCCTAACCCTCGACAGAATGGAGCCTTCAAATGTCATCATTGGATTTCTGGCGACAATGCCCGTGAGATGATATGCAATATACCCCATTTAGGTTATTTGGTGACCTTGATCTGAGGTCAGTTTTTATTAATAGTTGAAAGAATAATGTCGGACTCAAATGTCAAGATGACATTTGAGTTCAAATGTCAAGATGGTCACCTCTATGGGGTTGCTGTGCATAACTTACGCAAATCTGTTTTTGTATTACGACTTACTTTCTATGGGCCAACCGGGACGGTAACCCGCACTTGTCCCCGGTCCGGGATGGATCGTGGCGACGTCCCGGTTGGCCAGGCGGGCTGCCCCGAAATAATAGGACATTGCAAGCAAGTGCTTTCAACTTACTCCTTGCCAACTAAGCTTCATTATACAAAAAAATCACAGGAATTACCTTCCTAATATCTGAATCCAGTATCCCGATAAATCATGTGCTGTGGCGCGGTGGTCAGTAGATAGCTACAACTAGCGTTTCGCGATCAAAGGGATAGGTGCTCTGATTTAAGCGTAAGCTTATGGACCAATCCTTTTGTTTTGATGGCAACGTGCACCAATGTGTCCATCCTGAATTTCACCTATTGTCAAGGCAAATAAATGTATGATGATGATGATGGTGATATTAATAGATCCAAATTTGTTAAATATCATGGAGGATCCTGGTCAGTGGATAGGAATGATTTTGAATGGGAAAAGAGAGAATTTACCCTTTCTTCATGAAAGAGAGAATTTACCCTTTTTACAATTTTAACAAATACCACTTCCCCTCTCATTTTTTTTTAGTATCCACTAGTACTATCTATATTTTAGTACTATCTTAAGAGCTTGCCAAATTATAGGTCAAATTTTGGATACCTAATGCCAACATTCTTGATCGATCAAGTATTGTTTCCAAAGTTTAGTGAAATGTATTTGCTGGATCTTGTTATCTTTTCCAGGTATCTTGGCACAATCTCTTTATCTCTTATCACATATAAAATTAAATTAACACAATTATGTTTAAATATTCAATACTGGCATAAAAACTGTACCAATGTAAAATCATGTTGGATTCTGAAAAATAACATACAATTTGTGGCATACCCAGACCAAAATAGCCACAGCATCATGCATCTGTAGTTCTTGTGGTAAAATATTCAATACTGGCAAAAATACTGTGTCATGTAAAATCATGTTGGATAAAATTATTGCTCTCATATGGTCAGAACCAAAAATAATAATGGTGTTTTCTATCTTATTTGTGGAATATTGAATGATGCTTTGATTCTATTACCTACTTCAAATACGCAAAACATCAATTGTCCAAAACTATTTTGCAGCACCCATGGAATCAGCAAGTGATGTCATCATGGATGAATATGGAAACATTATTCTTGCATCCTTATAACAATAGGTACAACAAATATCAGTAGATGATGCAACGTTGCATGGTTCTCAGGGCCTATTTTAAGGGAAAAACCACTGGGGGGGGGGGGGGGGGGGGCAAAAAGGTACCCCCATTTTTGGGGATATCTTTTTGTGGCAAAAAGGTAGCCCCATTTTTTCCCTCCGCGAATTTGCGACGGTCACCTTATTTTGGTATTCGAGCTTACGAAATTCACTTTTCGAATTCACAAATAAAAAAAATTTGAGGACATTTTTCCGAAAAAAAAAAATATTTCTGGGGTTCAAAAACCCCCAAAAATAACAAATTATAGATGGCCATTTGGAAGAGAATGACATTTCTTTTCTTTTGACGTTTTGTATTTGCAATTTGCTTTGAAACTCTATTACAAAAATCAAACATTTATTGTTCTTCCACCAAAAATGGAATAACATGACGTCATTAAAACGTTATTATCTCCCCAAATACTCCATTAATTTCATTGAAATTTGGTGAGAAGACGTATAATTGATGTAGTATAAGGTACTATAGGTTTCACGTTGATATCTATTAGAGTTTTATAGTTATTGAAAAATCCGGTAGGTGGCAGATTCTGCCCCTCCCCCCAGCGGGGCGAGTGTCACCGGGACTGCTTGAATTGCATCAGGTGCGCTGTTGTGTCTCTCATTGAAAGCAAGGGATACATACAAACTAAAATGAAATCACTTAAGAGAAAACTTTCGTTTTCATGAAGTTTTCTCCTAAGATCATTGTTTTTCACGTTCAGTGCCGGGAACGCGCGGGGGGGCATACCTGTATTGCATGCCCCCCCCCCCCCCCCATCCCCTAGATTCCTGTGGGGGGGGGGGGGCATTTTCACCTGATGTCCGCCTCCTGGATCCGACAGTGGGGGCGGATACCCTCCCCCCTTAGGTTTTTTGGAAATAGCGGAAAACGACGCCATTTCGCGCTGCCATTTTTGGTACAACTGCTTGCCTATCAATTGCCCAAATCCTGTTAATTTGTTTACCTTGGGTCTCCTCAGGTCAAGTTGCTAAGTCAAGTCTAGTGATCTCACCTCCAAAAAAATGTAAGGTCGTGCCGCAGCCACATTGTTTGACTGATCATTTAGATACTCACAGATTCAATCAGGTCATACACACCTACAATTCTGCTATTTCGGATGATTTTTATATCAGTGACCTAAAGTGAAGTATATTTTGTGACCTCCCAATTATAAGTCATTGGGGAAACATGAAAATGTATATAAATCCACAGGAAATGGCTAAATTTTCCCAATTTTCACCAGTCCCACATCTTTTGCAATCTACGGTTTTACGGATCTACGTGGCGGATCTACGGTTAGGCAAAATGGGGCAATTGCCCCCCCCCCCCCACCGCCTGAAATCGGCGCAAGATCGACACATGTCCTGATATAGAAAACAATCTCTAAGCAACTTTTACTAAGGAAAGTTAGCTTTAAATCAGGTATCAATACATAAGCAAGCCAAATCCGATGCGTTTTCAGAATTGTGCGAGACTTTTTGGAAATTTCCCTCCCCCTCCCAAACCATACGTTCTGGATCCGCCAATGCAAAGATCCATGTAGTATTTTTATCCTGTGACCTCCACGAGGTAAAATATATTCACCCTGAGGTCATTCGTCATTTTTCTTCCATAACTTTGTATCGAACCAGTAAGACGCCGTAGTTGGCAGGGCATAGAGGCCCATTTTTTTGCGGGGAACAGTGGCGCATTTTTTTTTCCAGGGAATAGGGGCACATTTTTTTCCGGGAAATTGGGGGCGCCGTTTCTTCGAACATACCCAGGGGCGGATCTAGGATTTTTCCGAATGGGGTGGGCGACTGACCCAGGGGGCGGCATTTTCGCCGTCAAAGGGGACGCCATGGGCCTAGAGGGGCGTTAAAGGTTAATTAATAAAATACATTTTCCCTGCAAAAATTGTCAATTTTCTTACGCTTACTCATTTGCAGTTTTTTTCTCTCTAAAAAGTAAAATTATAAATGTATTTATAAACAGATACTGAATGTATTTGTATAGCACTCTCACATGTAGGTATGCCGTCCGTCAATAGCACGCATTTTCGTCAGCAGCACGTATATTCGAGTGCGATCGTGGATGTGACTAATTATGTCACGGCTAGGTCATTCACCTCTCTCTGGCCTGCTGAAATATACCCCCCCCCCTCTCTCTCTCTCTCTCTCTCTCCTCTTCCTGACCTGCCGAAATCTACCTTGCCCAATCTCTGCCTGAATCTATACCTGATGGAAGTGGTAGACATTATTGTCTACCACTTCCATCAGATGCCGACGCTTCCATCTTCCACGGACGAAGAGGCGCTCTCATCCAAATTCCATCGTAGCTACGTCGTTGCGGTGCTTGTTGAAGTTCTTCTCCGTAGCGCCAGGGACGTAGCCAGGGGGCCATGCCCCCCCCCCCCCCCCCCGGCCCCCCTCCCTCTGAGCAAAATAAATGCACACTAGATAAAATGAGATCTCTGACGACCCAACCATACCCCTTCACTCCCCCCCCCCCGTCAACAAGATATGGCTGAGGAGCGATTTTTTTTTACTACCGGGTGCCCCCCCCCCCCCCCCCCCCTCCCTGATAAAAATCCTGTTTACGTGCCTGCGTAGCGCATTTGACAATCGCGCCCGCCTGACTTCTTCTTGCACCAAGAAGAGTTGGCAGGGAGAGATGTTCGAGTTGATGCATGGGGCTGGCGCCGCGACTCGTGCTAACTCGTCCTATTTACCATTGACTGGGATGACCTGTATCGGTGGCAGCGGCCTGAGTAAGATGAAGTCAATGCGCGGGGAGGACCGTGCCGAAAGTTTGTGACACGTAAATCCATGACTTTAAATTCCGCCTGTCAGCAAATATTGCGTGATCGGATATGGTCCATGCAAACAGCTCTGCTTAGCGAAGGGCGCCGACACCTTCAAACGTAAGGTTGGAACAAATACAAATATGCGCTCAGCTTTAGCTGACAGCACGAGGATAGACTGCTCACCTGTTCCAGGAGCTTCTCCGCCTCGGCATTCAACTTTTTTTTAGCGGGAAAGTCATTTAGGGCAGCCCCTGCCCCGTCCGGAGTGATAAATCATTCTACCTCAATTGAAGGAACATTATCACAGAAACTATTGTTCTTCTAGTCTCCCATGAGTGACACTCAGTGGCGTGCGTAGAAATGCACAAAGGGTCGGCTTCAGGGCCATCACTTGGTCTGAGGGGCCCTAGGTCTGAGGAAGCCCTTTGTCAGCCTGAGGAGACCCTTTGTCAGCCTGTGGGCCATTATGTTCCGAATGAGGGGCCTTTGGTTGGCGTGAGGGCCCCACGGACGGGTTGAGGGGATCCTCCAGCGCCCCGAAAGGGGAACTTGGTCGGCCTGATGGGTCAAGTCAACCTGAGTGGTCCTCGGTCGGCTTGAGAGGACCTCGATCGGCCTGAAGGAGAACTCGGTCGGATTGAGCGGGCCCCCTGTCAGCCTAAGGGGCCCTCGTGCGGCATGAGGGGCCCTTAGATGATTGAAAGGCCTGATAGAACCCTTGCCATGCCTGAGCAGATCCCAGGCTGGTCTGAGAGGGCGATTGTCAAGGCCTGAGAGAGCCTCGCACCTCCAGCGGTCACTGGCCAGAGGGGCGCCGTCACTGGCCTGAAGGCTGCCGCCATTGTCTGTGCCCATTGGCCGAAGGGGTACCGTAACTGGCGTCGTTACTGGACGCAAGAGTGGCGTCACTGGCCGGAGGAGTGCCATCACTGGCCAGATGGGCGCCGTCACTAGCCGAAGGGACGCTGTCACTGGTCAGATGGGCGCCGTCATTAGACGGAGGGGCGCCGTCACTGAACAGCGGGGCGCCGTCATTGGGTGGAGGGGCGCAGTCACTGGCCAGAGGGTCGCCGTCATTTGCCGGTGGGGCGCCATCACTGGCCGGAGGGGCGCCGTCATTGGCTGGAGGGGTGCAGTCACTGGCCGTGGAGGGGCGCCGTCATTTTCCGGTGGGGCGCCGTCACTGGCCGGAGAGGGGCCGTCACTGGTCAGAGGGGCGCCGTCACTAGCCAGAGGGGCGCCGTCACTGGCCGGAGGGGCACCGTCTTTGACAGGGGATGCCGTCACTGGCCGCAAAAGCACCGTGACTGGCCGGAGGGGCGTCCTCACTGGCCGGAGGGGCGCCGTCACCTGGCCATAGGGCGGCACATGGCTAGGTAGCGGCACATGGCTAAGGGGCGGCACATGACCAGGGGGCGGCAACTGGCATGAGGGCGGCATCTGACCTGAGGGCGGTGCCCCGCCAGAACGCGGTACGTGACCTGATGACGGGACCTGGCCTGAGGGCGGCACCTGCCTTGAGGGCGGCACCTGGCTTGAAGGTGGCACCTGACCAGGGGGCGGCATCTGGCCTGAGGGCATCACATGACCTGAGGGCGGCACATGACCTGAAGGCGGCACCTGGCCAGGGGCGGCACCTAGCCTGAGGGCGGCTCCTGGTCTGAATGCAGCAAATGTCAGATATCCAACCCTGTAAGCATGTCTATTTCCGCGCATTCGGCGCGGAAATTAGTCTGCTTGCAAGGCCCTTCCGCGCCTTCGGTGCGGAGGGGGGGGGGGGGGGTGCAGGGGGGGGGGGGGCGCCCCCTCTGTATCTACCCGCAGGGGGCGGCCGTCCCCCGCCGCCCCCTTGTATCCGCCCCTAGGGGACACACGTCCCCCGCCCCCCTGTGGCGGAGCCCCTGCCTAACTACACACCAAATGTGAACACAATCGGTTCAGCAGTTGCCCCCACCCACTCCAAATTGTGTGGCGACATTTCTGATCCAACAACCCCAGATCTCCGGCACTCTGTCGCTAATGAGCAATTGTTCAAAAGATATTGAAATTCAAGATATTCCGGAAATAATTTAAAGATACTTATTTTGGTTGGGAAATTCTAAAACTTAGGAATATCATGACATTTGCATTGGATTTGTATACATTTATCACCAGGTAGGCATATTTTATTTTAATTGAATACCTATCAATCGGAAACTGACATGGAAATAATGAAATCAGGGTGGGCAGCATTTTTTGACTGGGGGGGGGGAAACGGCTCACTGGGGCACCCCCCCCCCCCCCCCCCCGTTACCATGTTAAAATAGGCACTGATGGTTCTGGAGTACAATTATTCAGACACCCCTATCTTCATGTGTAGCACTCATTGTACCAATCATAAAATGTGTTGTGTTGAAAATGTGCTGTGTGTTGACACAATATGCTGCGTGTTGACAAAATATGTTGCATGTTTACCAAATGTACCAGAGTGCCGATTTTTGTCAATATTGTTAGTCACCGAGGCGTGAGAAAAAACTTGCTTTTTAGAGTAATTGGCCATAAGAGCGCGAAAAATGGAAGTGAGTTAGCCTGGCTCTTTGTCGGTGTCAACTTC
>JAXIVJ010005680.1:57500-72204 GCA_036785665.1 Chirona hameri
CCTCTCTTCGTGCAAGATTCGCCCTCTGTTACCCCGCCCGTCGTGCAGGATTCGCCCTCTGTTACCCCCTCCCTTCGCGCAGGATTCTCCCTCTGTTACCCCATCCCTTCATGCAGGATTCGCCCTCTGTTACCCCTCCCTTCGTGCAGGATTCGCCCTCTGTTAACCCCTCTCATTTGTCCTCTGTTATCCCCTCTCTTCGTGCAGGATTCGCCCTCTGCTACCCCCTCTTTTCGTGCAGGATTCGCCCTCTGTTACCCCGCCCGTCGTGCAGGATTCGCACTCTGTTACCCCCTCCCTTCGTGCAGGATTCGCCCTCTGTTACCCCTCCCTTCGTGCAGGATTCGCCCTCTGTTAACCCCTCTCATTTGTCCTATATTATCCCCTCTCTTCGTGCAGGATTCGCCCTCTGCTACCCCCTCTTTTCGTGCAGGATTCGTCCTCTGTTACCCCCTCCCTTCGTGCAGGATTCGCCCTCTGCAACCCCCTCTGTTACCCCCTCCCTTCGTGCAGGATTCGTCTCTTACCCGTTCCCTTCGTGCAGGATTCGCCCTCTCTTCCACCCGTTTCCAGTGTTGACCGTTGCCGCTGTTTGCCGCAAGCTTTACCCAATGTTTATCAGTTTCCTGTTTGTGTGATAGGATGCAGCAGCTGCTGCAGGCCGGCACGCTGCGGCGGCTGAAGCTGCAATGGTTCGGCGCCGGCCGCCAGCAGTGCTCGGATGAGGCCGTGTTCCGGCCGCTGGCGCTGGTCGACCTGCTGGCCGTGCTAGTCATCGTACCGCTGGCCGCCGCCGGCTGTTGCCTGCTGCTGGCCGCTGAGCTGCTGATCCACCGGCTGGCGCGCCGCTGCAGCCGACTGCCAGACCCGGTCCATTCCTCGGCTCCTGCCCCTGCCTCGGACCGGCCACGCCCACAAGACGCCACGGAGAGCGCGCCTGGAGTGCGAGCTGGGCTGAATCCTCCTGGCTCAAAAACTGGCACATTCCCGTCTGCTCGGATATGAGTAATGTCGGCAAGAAGACACTACGTACTATGTAAATGCGTAGAACTATCTGAGCAAAGAGTGTTTTTTAAATCATATCGATTTCTTAATGTAACATTTCACACTTACGCTTCTTACACGTTACATTTCTTCGCTTCTTTCACATTACATTTATTCACGAATTTTGAACTTGTGTTGCTAATTTTTTTTTATAACGAACTGAAAATGAGGAGAGAAAAAAATCAACTGCCGTACCCCAATGCATTTTTGGTATTACCTATGTATGTACATAGGTATATACCAAGTTGCATTACAAAATCACAAACACTGATACGGGCGTGGCCTAAGTAACCAGGCAAAAATAAAGGAATGAAAGCAAATGCATTAGTAGAAACCCTCGTATTGGGATCTTAAATTAAAGCAAAAACTATGTCAGATATTTTGAAGAAGATCTATATTCACGAAAGGGTCAAACTAAGCATATGAAGTATCTACCAATCAGGACACGAAGGGCCGCTGCCACACCCCGCTGAGACCAAGGTTTTCAAAGGTCGGACCCGGACCCACGGGGGCAATGGTGTTGATCGAGAGGCCTGGGACGTGAGTTAACACACGTCTTGAGGGTCGCCTCGCGCTGCGGCTGTCATCGTCCGACAATGTGAGTGTTCAACTCTGTGGAACTGGAAATAAATTTACACCCGATTCTGGTGTAAACACCATTTTTCCGGTCCGTCAACACCCAGCCGTTTTTGAGTCGCTTCACCAGTGTATTTACACACCAAATATTGGCATGAATTTACACTGATTAGTGGTGTAGCACCCACATTTTACACTGACATGTAGTGTTACATCACTAAAGCCACACCGGTGTTCGGATATACACCATTTCATTACGCCAGTACAGGGTGTCACACCATCGGTTTACACTTGCATGTGGTGTTACACCATTGAGGCTGCACTAATATGCCGTGTTACACCAATTTGTCACACCAACTTGTGGTGTAACACCAGATATTTACACCAATGTGAGGGGTAGCCAAGGTAAACAATACACCACAAACTGGTGCAACCAGCTAGGTATCACACCGCATACTGGTGTTGTATTTTGGTAAAGCACTGCGTCTTGGTGTAAGTAACTTCATTGGTTTAACGCGATGAGTCAGTGTACAATTCTGGTGTTACACCTTGTGTTGGTGCAATGAATTGGTGTAACACCGTACAGTGCAACTCTACTGGTGTAACACCACAAAACAGTGTATTGTTCTGGCGTTACACCAAGGGTTAGTATACGCCTACACCAGCATTTGGCGTAAAAACACACTAGTGAAGCAACTCAAAAACGGCTGGGTGTTGACGGGCCGGAAATAGTGGGTTTACAGTTTACACCACCCTCTGGTGCAAGAGCATAACGGTTGAACAAACCATCTATGAAAATGTGCACAGATCAGGTGCTAACATTAACTATCAGGTGCTAACATAACACTATTGCTGCTCTCCAAGAGCAGAACAGGGTCGGGAGACACAGTACGGGGCTCAAGACTGTTTGTGTCGACGTCAGTCTAAGAAACGGCAAAACGGATATCAAATAATGGCCGTTTATTACCACTTGGCAACAGCACTCTGGAACACCTGCAACCTGAAATCACTGTTTGCAACATACAAGGCGCTGGTGCCACTTAAAACCGCTCTGCGACTTTGCGGCACTCGACACAAAAGAGATCACTTGAGATCACCCGCAGAGATAACTGAGATCACTCGCACTGATACCCTTGAACTTGATATTGTACGCGTCTGCTCGCATCTAACCGGTCAGCTTTCCCCAGACGACACAAAGTCGTGTCGGAAGCGCGCTCACCACGTCTGATTTCAGAATGTGGACAGCCATCAGAGTTGCCGCTCCCTCACACTCCCTCAGAGTTGCCGCAGAGTAAGACAGCTTCTGGGCCAACATGAAAAATGTCACCCCCCATATCAGGAGCTGTTCGTCAGCGCTCATGGTGCTGATGTCGATGACGGGTGACTTTTCCACAAACAGCTCCCCAGCTACCAGGGGCGTACGATCCTATTCAGTTGGGGGGCTTCAGCCCCCCCCCCCCCCAACTTGTGACTCAGCCCCCCCCCCCACCCACCCACACCCACCACACCCCCAACTTTACAGAATAAATATTAGACATACAAAACAGTGTGAAAGAAAAAGGAAGTGAGAATAAAATAGATTTAACATGTATTACTTATTATATAAACTAAAGATCAACACTATGTATTGGCAACCAGGTAGCCTAAACAGTAAATAAACAACCATGTGCACACACCATGTGCACAAATACCATGGTAAAATGAGCAAAACAAGACATCCCAATTTGGCCTTGATCCTGGTTAAAGGAAGTAGTTCACCTTCAACATTAGTTTTAAACTGAGATAGCAGTTGTGTAGCCCGTGTTGGGAAACCCCTATCTGCAAGTTTTCTTGACTGAAAAGACTCCCCAGCCGAATATATTTGAGTTTTTGGCGAAGGAATGCGGTGCGCTGGCGAAAGAATGTTGTACTGGTTCTAGCCCGGGCAGAGGCTATACCATCAGCCAATCAGCTTGCAGCTGGTGCTAGCAAGCGAATCGCCGGCCGCCGGTTGGCACATCTCCAATGCGAGTCTATCTTTACGCGACTACTTTCGAATCTGATTGGCTGAACCATTTTGTACATTCGCGTGACGTCAGGACTCTGACTCAGAGAGTATGCATATAGTTTTGATAAACAATAAAAATGTACGGCCTTCTGTCCTGAATCGGCGCGATATAAGGCCATTTTTGACAATATAAAAAGAAATTGTATTAAAAATATAATCAAATCGTGTTTGGTAAAAGCAAATCCAAGGTGAACTATTTCCTTTAACGAGCAAGCATCAGAATCCACCATTCACATTGGCCAAAGCGTGTGAAGATTTTTTTAGTACAATTATGGTTATGCAAATGACACTATAACAAATAAAACAGAAATATTATTTGACCATCTCACAGCAAACTGATCATCCTAGGCTGGAACAAGAACATTGACATGAATGATCATAGACCTAAACAACCAGGGCGCCGCCACCTTCCGAAAGTGTGTGGGGGTGGGGGACGGCGCCATTCTGCAGTCGATTCTTTCCATGCAACGCCCATAGAAGTAATGTTAAAATCCGGAAATGTTGGGTAGGGGACACGTCCCCCACGTCCCTCCTGTGGCGGGGCTCCTGTTAAACAAGTATAAGTTAAAAGAATCAGAACCTTCAATTTAGCTGCAATTAAACAGCAACAACGCATGCTGTAAAAATGTAATTTAAATTGGTTGAGTATTTTCGGAGACAATCATGTTTTGATGATGTCATGTTGGTGGAAAAACGATAAATATTTGAAAAATGGTAGAAAACAGAGTTTTAAAAGAAACTGCAAACGCAATTTACCAAAGATACAAAATGGCATTTTCTTTAAAATGGCGTTCTCGGATTTTGACAATTTGGGGTTTTTGACCCCTAAAATTAAAAGCAACTTTTTTTTTTAAATCCCCACAAAATCAAAATTTTCAAAGATGTTAGAAAAACCGGAATATATGTGGGAGAACTGAGTATGGAAAATACCCATAGCAAATTTCAAAGCACTATCTTCATTTGCGACTGAGTGATGGCTCCCTAAGTGTAAGAAACTGATGACATCATTTTTTTCAATAACTTTTTTTACTTTTTTGACAAGATACGAACAAATAATTACCTTTGCTGTATTTCTGAGCCAAAACTAGTCTAGAAACATGTATTTTTATTTACATTTATTAATTTCTAATTTTGAGGTTTCTGAAGAGCAAAATCGCTGTTCTGGACGTGGTAAATCCGAGGTCATTCACTTGACCTGGAAGGTCACCCATTGACCTGAAACCTAAAAATCGCACACTGTTATTTGCCTCTTATGACAGGCTAGATGCTGGTTCTTACCGCATTTCTCTAAGTTGCTTGGTTTGAAAGTTAACAGGGGGGCCTGTCAGCCCCCCCCCCCCCCCGCAGGGCGAATTGGTGAAAAAAGCTACCGTATGGCAAGTTTGGTGTTTCACCTTTGTATTGGTTTTGAACTGAGATAGCCATTATTTTTGGTCGTTATTGACATTTTCAAAATACTAAGGCCATTTTCCCAAAAACTTAGCCGTTTTTAAGCAATTCAATTTATAGCTTGCAAAATGGGGTCTAGGCTAGTGCCGCCGCTGATTGGCTGACAGCGACTTTTTCAGCCAATCCCACTTTCTCAGCCAATCAGCGACGGTCCTTTTTTGCTCAATAATGACTTCATCATCCCAAATTTAACAACTTAATTTGTATAAAGTTAAGTGACTTTCGAGAGAAAATTATCACCATCGTTTTTAGCAGCACTTGCTTCATATTTTCTACTACAACCAGCGTATATTTGACAACTTTCAGAAAGGTGAAACATTCCCGGTAAGGTTTGAATCGCGGTTGTAGCGGGGGGGCAGCCCCCTCACTTTTTTAGAGTGGGGGCCGGGCTCCTGCTTCCTCCCCCCGGTGGCGACGCCTTTAAAGGAAATGGTTCACCTTTGGAACATTTTTCAGAACACGATTTTATTATATTTTGTAATACAGTTTTTGTCTTCAAAAATAGTCCTACATCGCGCCAATGCAGGACAGAAGTGTAGCGGACGTCACGCCGCGGCTTGATGTCTTATGTTTGTATTATTAAGTGTCTTGTATTATTTAACTGCCGCGTATCTTCCTTTCACCTTCCATAGCTTTCAAGCGCGCCACAGTTGGTCAACCGGCGGCCGCATTCCGCCAGTTCGGCAGAATAACTTCTAGAACAAACGAATACATATTATCTAATGATCTAACTTATATATTGCTAATTATATTTACCTGTCGTTCGTTTTCTTACTTCATATTTCGCGCACTACTCGTCTTATTTCGTTTCATGTAATTCTGTATGCGCGTTCGGGATTTTAGTATTCGTTTGGTACCGAATTGTGCCGTGTGTGAGCGTCCTTCTCGCCATGTGTTTCGACGCGCAAGGTCGCACCCGCTCCGCCGACAATACAATCGTGAAGCCTCGCTCGAACTCCGATGACCAACACGACGCACGTGATCGCTACATTGGTGACCCCGACGTGATCAGTGATAGTGCATTCGACAAGTGGACATAAACTAAGTGGCGACGCACGTGCGTTCCTGAGTGTGCGTTGGCCTCGCGGAGTGGGCCCGACAGCCAAGACGCCATGCCGGTCCATTCCGGCACCTTCAGACTGCCTGCCTTCTCGCCGGAGGAGGCAGACCTGTGGCTGGTGCAAGTCGACTGCGCCTTCGACGTGGCGGGCGTCGACGACGATGTCGTGAAATTCAAAATGCTGGTGGCCAACCTGCCGGTCCATGTGGCGTCCCAGGTGCGGGATGTTGTGACCGCCACACCGCCGTCCTTCACCAACCTGGTGGTAGCGCTGCGCTCCAGGTTGGCGCAATCACGCGCCTCTCAACTGGAGGCACTGCTGCGTGACCAGCAGCTGGGTGACCAGCAGCCCACGCAGCTGCTCCGAAACATGCGCCACATGCTGAGTGGTGCGCAGGATGACACGGGTCTGCTGCGCACCCTCTTCCTGCAGCGGCTGCCACACACAACCCGTGCTGCCTTAGCACTGCTGGCTGAGTACACCAAGCTGGACGACCTGACCAGTGCTGCTGACCGCTTCCACAACGCATCGCAAGTGACAACGGTCGCGGCGGCCAGCGCCCAGCCAGCTGCAGCAGTCAACTTCCAGCCTGCAGACTCTTCCTGTGGCTGCCAACCTGCCAGCTCAACAGTAAACTCAGAGCTGACAGCGGCTGTGTCATCACTGACGGCCACAGTGGCACGCCTGGAGGCGTCCTTCCAGCGTCTCAACACGGACCATCAGCGCCGCAGCAGGTCCCGTCCACTCAGACAGGCGACCCCTGGCGCGACGGACACTCGCCAGCCGCTGGCACCTGGTGCTGATGGCGCGCACGGGTACTGCTGGTACCACCAGCGGTGGGGCGCTGATGCCCACCAGTGCCGGGCCCCCTGTACGTGGCAGGGAAACTAGCACGCCTGTCTGCGCTGGCGCCAGCGACGACAGGCCGTCCTCAACTGGCGCCCCTGTTCTTCGTCACTGACCGCCTCCGTGACTGCCGGCTGCTGGTGGACACGGGGGCGCAGGTCAGTGTCCTGCCTCCCCGCGCCCTGGGTCGAGGCGACGCTGTCCAGGCGCTGGACGCCCCACGGCTCGAGGCTGCCAACGGCTCAGAGATCCGGCTGCATGGAGCTGTCGCCACCACCATTCAGCTGGGGGCGACCACATTCAGCTGGACCTTCCTCGTTTCCGATGTGTCCTCGGCCATCCTGGGAGCGGACTTCCTGGCGCACCACCGAATCACCGTCGACATGCGGAGGCAGGCTCTCCGGACCGAGCATGGCGCAACGTGCGCTGTCGGCACTCCAACCGACACATGTTCCCTGGGAGTCCGGACCTGTGCTGTCCCCGACTACCACAACATTCTGCAAGAGTTCCCGTGGGTCACGCTGACCCCGACACGTCTGCTGCCCGTTCAGCACAGTGTCACGCACCACATCGTGACCCGTGGGCCTCCCAAGGTCAGGCGTCCCCGCCGGCTCGCCCCTGACCGCCTGCAAATCGCCCACAGCGAGTTTGAGAAGATGCTGGAGCTTGGCGTCGCTCGTCCGTCGAAGAGCAGCTGGGCGGCGCCCCTGCACTTGACGCCCAAGAAGGAGCCTGGCCAGTGGCGGCCGTGCGGTGACTACCGTGCCCTGAATGCTGCCACTGTCCCCGACCGCTACCCGGTGCCCTACCTCCAAGACTGCGCCGCCAACCTCCATGGCTATAAGGTGTTCTCAAAAATCACCTTGTGCGTGCCTACCACCAGATCCCGGTGGAGCCGGAGGACATCCCGAAGACAGCCATCACGACTCCTTTCGAGCTCTTCGAGATTACTCGGATAGCGTTCGGTCTGCGCAACGCTAGCCAGACCTTTCGTCGTTTTATGGACGAGGTGATGAGGGATCTGGCCTGCTGCTTCGTCTACCTGGACGACATCCTGGTGGCCAGCACGTCGCACGAAGAACACCGCCACCATCTCCGCCAGGTCCTCGAGCGGCTCAATCGGTACGGCGTGACGCTGAGCCCCGCCAAGTGCGTCTTCGGCGCCAACCGACTCAGCTTCCTAGGGCATGATGTGTCACCGGACGGCATCGCCCCGCTGCCGGACAAGGTCGCGGCGGTGCAGGACTTCCCGCGCCCCACGACGCAGACCCAGCTCCGGCGCGTGATCAGCATGGTAACCTGCTACCACCGGTTCCTGCCAAGTGGTGCTGCTCTCCTCCGCCCGCTCCATCACCTCATCGACCCGAAGAAGAAGAAGTCGGTCCCACTCCAATGGACGCCAGACGCCGAGGATACCTTCCACCGCGTGAAGGCCGCCCTCTCGGAAGCCGCCAGGCTGGCGCATCCCTCGCCCGGCGCCGCCCTCAGCCTGCAGGTCCACGCCTCGGACACCGGCGTCGGCGCGGTGCTGCAGCAGCACGTCGGCGGCGAGTGGGCGCCACTGGCGTTCTTCTCCAAGACGCTGCAGCCGGCGGAGACCCGGTACAGCACCTTCGGCCGGGAGCTGCTGGCGGTGTACCTCGCCGTGCGGCACTTCAAACACTCTCTGGACGGCCGCGATTTCATCACCTTCACCGACCACAAAGCACTAGTGTCGGCCATCGGCTCCGGCTCGTCCTCCTACTCTCCGCGGGAGATCCGGCACCTGGACTACGTCTGCCAGTTCAGCACCGACGTCCGCCACGTGCCCGGCAAGGACAACGCCGTGGCGGATGCGCTATCCCGCACCATCTCCGTGCTGCGGTCGCCCGAGCCTCGCCTCCACGATTTCGACGACCTGGTCGTCCCCCAACAAGAGGACCAAGAGCTGCTCCGGTTCCTGGACACGGAGCATGGTCTGCAGGTGCGCGCCGTGCCTCTCGCGAGCGGGCGCACCCTGCTCTGTGACGAGTCGACCGGCTCTGCTCGTCCCCTCATCCCAACCTCTCTCCGAAGACTCCACTTCAATCTGCTGCACGGCCTGTCACACCCCAGCGTTCGGGCGACGCAGTGTAACAAAGTGGTTATGACGCTCAGTTATGACCCTCTGTGACGTCACCAATGACGAGATATCCTTAACCTTTTATTGGCCTGCCGAAGGGCGTCGCCGTAGCCTCTGCGCCTGCGTGGACTCTGACCGGCGGGTTGTGGTCGCGTGCCGCCGGCCGCCGCTGGAGAGTTCTAGTCTTGACTCCGCCGCGACCTGAAGTCGGCCCCCGAACGCGCTGTCGCTTTGGCGGACTACCGTTGCCGGCCAAATTGGCCAGACTGTATCTTCTTTTCGAACCGTTGGTGTTTAATCCGACAACAACACGATACTTTTTAAAACTAGACTATCACTTGTTTTATTGAGAAAGAGAGAAAGACGGAACAAGATTACATTTGGTGCCGCGAGGACCCGGATTTGGTCAAAATATCAAGATTACATTGTGGGGCCGCGATAACCCGGATTCTTCGAGACCTTCTCTTCAAACGTCGAAACAGTAGGCCATTTTATATTCCTTTTTTCCGTAAAACATAAACGCCTTTAACTGTTCTTCATTATTTGAATTGTTGTGTTGTTTGTTTGAATTGTTGACCGATTTGGGTTTTGTCTTTGCGTGGTTGTGCTTGTTTGTCGAAAAGATGGCCGCTGAGCAAAACATCACTGTAGCTTTACAACATGTGGTTCAAGAACTTCGGATCCAAAGCCTGTGCGTGCATACCACGGGGAGGGTACACAAAAATGTATCAACTGGATGCAGGATATGGACCAATTAGCGACTTCATGTGACTCAGAACGAATGTGTATTCTGGCAACGTTAACGCTTGAGGGACCCGCGGGGACGTACGTGACGAGAGCTATCCAGGAAACCCCTGGGATCAACTGGCGAACCTTAAGGCAAAAGTTAAGGGCCAGGTACAGCGAGCTAACGGACTCGTTTGTCGCGAAAGAAAGATGCCGTCTCATCAAACAGAGAAAGGGGGAGTCAGTAAAAAAAAATGCTGAACGTCTCATGTCGGCTGCCACAGAGGCATTCGACACCATCAACAACCCTGATGTGCAAAAAACGCTGGTAGAAATATTTCAGAAAGGGGTAGTCGATGATCATTTGGCACGTGGACTTATCAGAAAACAATTTGGAAGTTTGGATGCTGCAGTAACGTACGCGACCGAAGAACAGAGAGCTATCAGGACATTTGAAATGTGTCGGAACCACCAAACTCCCGTAGACGAGCCATGGAAGTGGATGTGGTCAGAGAGAGCGAGGACGCTGCAAAACTCGACGGAATCCAAGCGACTTAAAATCACTCGCAACACAACTGGAACGCGACTCCCGTCAAGTCAACTCCCACCGTCCAAACCAGCCACCCTGCCGTTCCCAGACAGTTCCGCCGCGTCCCAGTGGTAACACGTCATCCATGCCTCCGCCGTACAACCCCCGACGACCCCCTCCCCCCTGTCCGAGCCGACCGACAGTGCAACTGCAAGGTCAGCCTACCGGCCCAGTCCCGGCGACGCGACCTGGCTACGTGCCAACGCAGCCACGGGGTCCGTACCCAGCGACCCATAACGGTGCCGCTCGTCACCGGTGGACATCTGACGGCCGTCCGGTTTGCTCTGCCTGTGGGAGAGTTGGACACGTGCAGCGTTTCTGCCGGATGGGCACTTCTGCAACTAACGCCCGGGGAAACTGAAAAACTTCGGTGTAGGGACTCGCCGAAGTTCTCAACGGGAAAGGTCCCTCAAAATTGCAAAGTGATGGCCCGCAAATTGCAAAATTACACATGAAACCCGACACCCTTATGTGTTGGATGTATCTTGGTGGTAAAAAGACGTATGCATTAGTCGATTCTGGGGCTGATATTTCATTGATTTCTCGAGAGACGTTCGATAAAATCGCTGCTAAAAACATTTTTGAGTTTTCGACAAAGAACTGTGTCCGCTACAATCTGTCTCCGGACAGAAGTTGAAAAACTTTGGAACCGCTGAACTTCGAGTAAAAATGTCCAAATTTGACCGGATTTACAAGTTTCAAATCATCACAGGTATGAACAATCAGTGCATTCTTGGAAACGATTTCTTATCAGATTTTGGAGCTCAACTTGATTGTGGCCAGAAAACGCTCAACCTTGAAGGAAATGTCATTCCACTCAGACCTCAAAAACTCATGTGTGCTTCCGCGACGTCATTGGTTCGTACTTCTCGGAATATCACTATCTCCGCCCAGTCCTACGTCGAAATCCCAGCTCAAATCAACCGTGCCCAACTCATTGATCAGGAATGTGTAGTGCAACCTCTCAACAATGTGCCTGTTCTTGGAGAGGAACCTGGTTTGTGTTTAGTCAGTAGTTTAGGTCGGGTGAACAAAAACCGTCAAATTCCAGTAGCCATTGCAAACACGTCTGGTAGAGACTATACTTTGCCTGCTCGTTCAGTGATTGGTCTTGCTGAAGTTTTAGAAGATCCCGAAGCCTGTGTCCATGAGTCAGCAGGGTCAGAAACCGAGGTATCTGGTATGGTTCCCGAAACCCAAAAAGCGAGACTGTCTCACATGGCAGAGGCCCAGCGTCAGAAAATGGAGGAACTATTAGATCGTAACGCCGACTTGTTTGCGAAAAGTGATTGCGATTTGGGATGTACTGATCGGGTGAAAGCAAAAATCGACACAGGTGATCATCCCCCGATCAAACAAAATCCATATAGATTACCGTTTAGTCAGAGACAGCTTGTACAAGAGCACATCGATAAAATGTTGAAGGCAGGTGTTATTTCTCCCAGTCAAAGTCCATGGGCGAGCCCCATTGTGATCGTGGACAAGAAGGATGGTTCAAAACGTTTCTGTGTAGATTTGCAAGCTTTGAATCGAATTACCAAAAAGAACAGTCACCCTCTGCCACGTATTGACGACATACTGGCTTCACTCGACGGATCGCAATATTTTTCATGTCTAGACCTTCGTAGTGGTTATTGGCAAATTCCGATGGATGAAAACTCAAAAGAAAAGACCGCATTTACCTGTTTTGCAGGATTATATAATTTCGAGGTCCTTCGGCCATCAATTTTCTCCGAGCTAATGAACGACGTTTTGAGAGGAATCCAATATAAGTTCACTATTGCATATCTGGACGATATTCTGATATATTCGAAGACTTTTGAGGATCATTTGGAGTACGTTGAGGCCGTCTTTACACGACTGAGAGATGCTGGACTAAAACTGAAAATGTCAAAGTGTGATTTTTTTAAAAAAGGAGGTAAACTATCTCGGTCATATCGTATCACCCAGTGGCATCAAACCAGACCAGTCAAAAGTAGAGGCATTCGAAAAACTCGAACCACCTACGAATGTGCGTGGAATTCGTTCTTTTATTGGGATGACCGGGTTTATCGGAGATTTATCGCAGACTACGCAAAAATCGCAAAGCCGCTGACAGAGCTGACGGAAAAGAACAGACGTTTTTATTGGACTGAAGACTGTCAACAGTCTTTTGAAACACTGCGCCGAGCCCTGACTGAGGCTCCCATTTTGGCTTTTCCGGACATCGACAAACCGTGCAAATTGTACACCGACGCTTCGAATTATGCCATTGGTGCAGCCCTTGTGCAAGAGACGGAGATGGCGAGCGAGTTATACAATATCTGTCACACCAACTCAACGAAACTCAGCAGCGTTGGCCGATTATTGAAAAGGAAGCGTATGCTATCGTCTACAGTATTCAGAAACTCAGACCTTACCTTCTCGGATCGAAATTCACGGTGATGACAGATCACAAACCCTTGAAGCATTTGTTTACAAGCGAGATGAGAAATGCACGTATTCAGCGATGGGCTATCATGTTGGATGAGTATGGATGTGATATAGAATACGTCAGGGGTTCTAAGAATGTGGTCGCTGATATGCTGTCGCGCCTCGGCCCAGTGGGGAACGATGACGTTGACAGATATGACGTGGTGACCGGTGAGTCACCACCTGTGGGCCCCGCTGATTGTGCTGGCCGGATCAAGGGAGACGTAGACGAGCATCGTGTTCGTAGTGAGACCGATGCTACGGCAGATGAGGGTATGTGTGGTGTGAGTGTTATTGATTCTGATCATGCTCCTGGTGTACAGTTGCGGTCAGAAGTAGAAGCATGTACAGAGCGTGAACAAAGTACAAAGGAAAAGTTTAGAGAGTTCTTAGAGAATCATCTGATTTTCAAACTGTACAGTCAGACGACCCTGAGATTCAGCGGATTGTCAACATTTTAGGTGATACGAGTCATGCAAATCATGTCAAAATTTCACGTCATTATATTGTGGAAGATGGACTTTTGTATAGGATTACGGACACATCGAAATGTATCACGTTGTCTACATTACATCTTGTCATTCCGAAATTTTTGCATCAACCGCTGATCGAGGAAATCCATTCAGGTTATTTTGGAGGTCATCTCGGTATAGATAAGACGTACGAAAAAATTCGGTCTCGATATTATTGGTCTGGAATGTATCGTGACGTCGTGCAATTCTTGAAAACCTGTCTGGCCTGTAATATGCGAAAACTCCGTCGTGAACGACCACCGCTGCAGGACATGCAAATTCCAAAGTACCCGTTTGAACAAATAGCAATCGACACTTCTGGACCGTTTCCTGAGAGCTATAATGGGAATCGCTATATCATTAACGTCATTGATTTGTTTTCTGGTTGGCAGAATCATTTGCAACAAAGTCAAAAAGTGCTGAAACTGTCGGTCAAATCCTATTAGAACATATCATTCCCCGCCACGCGTGTCCACGAGTGATTGTTTCCGACAATTTCCAATATAAGTTCACTATTGTGATTTGTGACTCCGACAAGTGATTGTTTCCGACAGTTCCGGGATTATTTTAGTGGTAGGAAGCAGTCTGTGAAGGGAAGCGATCGCCTGGAATCTGTCAGCTTTGGAGTGGTACAGGGCAGCACCCTCGGTCCTATCGTCTTCAATATTTTCACCAATGACCTCCCATGCCATCTCACTGAACAATGTAAAATCTGTCTTACGCAGACGATTCAGTTCTCCTCCATAGCGCACCCCGACGATGACTGGTTTGGAACAGCTCGGCAAACACGTGGAGAGTGATTTGGCCGCCATATCCACGTGGTTCAAGCAAAACGGGTTAAAAGCAAATCCTGCAAAAACCGAAATGTCCGTGTTCGGTACGACCACTGCTGTCAAAAAGGCTTCAGAATTTGGTGTGACTTTTGATGGCGTCCGTCTGACACCGATTGACCACATGAACATTCTCGGAGTGGCAATCGATCAGACGCTCAGCATGGAAAAACAAACAGCCAAAGTCGTGCGGCGCTGCTACGGAACTCTGTTAACTATTCGAAAACTCACCAACACCGTTCCAATATCAACCATAAAAACACTAGTTCAGACTTTGGTTCTTCCCCATATCACTTACTGTTTGCCAGCTGGCTCCACCCACATGTCTCTTACGCTAACGCATTGAAAAAGTTATCAATTTTGCAACGCGCGTAGTGACCAAAAAACATAAATATGATCGTATTACTGATGCACGCCAGCAGCTCAACTGGTTGTCGTTTGATGAGACCATCCAACAAAGGGACTGCGTTCT